>WSXT02217114.1:0-17215 GCA_011762715.2 Neuroterus valhalla | reverse complement strand
CGAACGGTCACTGTATGGAAATCGTACGGTTTTTTTTGGAAAAAATCTGTACGACAACCGTACGAATATTATACGGGGAATGTACGTTTCCGTACGGGAAACGTACGGGTACCGTACCAGGACCCGTACGGAAACCGTACGGTTTCTGTGTGGAATCCGTAAGTATGTTCTTGGCGGGGATTCTACTAGACCGGGATTTGCGGAAAAAGTCCCATAAAACAGATTTCTCCGAATTTACTATAACTCCGTATACTTATGTAATCTGACGGACTGATCACGAATATGAATAAGAATATGATGGTAAAGATAAGAATATAATGGTAAAACCATGAAAATCATGGTTTTTTCGAGTTTGTCCAAGTCAAAACGCAAAACTGCGCAGAATTTTTCTTTCATAAGTTGCAGACCTCATCGTCGTACACATTGTTTGTTCAATGCATTTTCCACGAGTACCGTTTTACAAGTAAATTAGAGTTATTTCTATCTGTCAGCTCTTTTCTCACTGGTCATGATGGTAAAAGGTCCTCAGAAATTCTCTGATATTATTCAAATTCGGGAGACTCATGTATTTTGACTCGCTGATTACGAATCTGATAGTAAAAATTGCTGACAAGGCGGTTTTCATTATCAGACCATAAAAGAATCATCGAAATTAAGGGGGGCTTTCCGTTTCGCTCAGCCAGTAAGCAGAAAATTTGCAGGATCTTTCCAACGAAAGTTGTAGATTTTATTGAGAAAATACACAGAACACTTGACAGCACTTTGAAAAATCTGCACTCCATAGTTCAGGGGTGTCCAACGCAAAGTTGGCCCGCTTCTCCTTACTTCCCCTTCTCCGAGCGCTTTATCGAGAATTCTGTCCTCACTTCGCCACGGGCTCCGTCTAACTACGCCTGACCGCGCCTACTTGCGCGCAATGTTCACGCAGCCCTGCCGCCGAGGACCCCTTTCCACATCGCGCTCACCCCATGAACGCATCCAAGGTGGTAAGAGAGGGGACTGACATGTGACATTCATTTACACCGTTGCTCACGCTTTGGACACCTCTGCGCCTAGATGGAAGAATTAATCGAAGAATTACTCCATGCTGATAGTATTACATTCTTTCTTCAAATAGATAATTTCTTCACATTCGGGAACCTCCTAAACGAAAGTATGATTCATTAAGATTAAGCATAGATTGAAGTATGATATCTCATCTTGAAGCGGGAATTGAAACTTTTATCATCGTTTACACGGAAGAGAATATCTCTTATTTGCGATTGTTTTCTCCTCTGTTGGAAATTACACTTATTGTTCTCACAGATTTTTGTGAAAAGCAACCGCATTGTCGAAATCTGAAACGTCACTCTTTGGAAGAATCCTGTAGTATTTTACGCCATGGTTCATTGCAAACTAACTGAACCATATCATAGGTCGTGAATTCACGAGAGGCTGCGTAGATGAACGAGACTCTTGCGTAAAACAACGAACGCCACTGAAAAAACATACTGCCTGTAAATTCAGAGCTACGTGCGTGAATAAATGTTGTGCTTATTAATTGACATAAGAAATCTATTATTAATAAGGATATACTCCGAAATGTATTCTTATATAAATAACGTGCAAACCACTGGTGAAAAGGTCACAATAACGTCTTTCATTTGACAGTCTTATGTAAATGCAATGCTCCATGTATCCTTGCGGCGTATTATGTGAGTCGAATAGTTTCGCGTGTAATACGCTATAATTTTACCTATTCCTGTTAATTTACGGCAATTACAATATAAATTGCAGGGTTCAACGAAGTTAAATTTAGTACGATGGAAATAAGCGTTGCGGTCTCGTTACTTTACTACTTCATTTACAGTTAAGTTCTGAAAATCCGATCAGTTAACTTACTGTCAAATGTGATTTTTGACATAAATCTTTTACAGTGCAGACGAGGCTTACTAATCAGCCACGATTGGACCCACTACCAACTGTTCACGAAGGTAATATAATGTACCGCGATGAAACTCCTGTTGGAAGAGCCGGAGCAGACAAGGCGTTTATTGCTATCGATCGATATGGTCGACCATTTTACTATCCAGGTAAGTTCAAAACTAAAAACCAATGTAAAACGAAGATTAAGGGCTTTCGTTTGGAACGTCAATATTAACAAAAATGATAACATATACGAATGACGATTCTCAGCTCGACAAGTAGAGGTGGAAGTGTAACTGTTAGTTTCAGGTTCTTGAAGCTTTCGAGTACTCGAAAAATTTTGGGTTCTCGTAACTTGAGATTCCGAAACCAGTTAGAAATTTGAATATCCTTATATAAAAATATGGACAGATGTTACAATCCAAACTTTTTTACGTTCGGAAATCTAATTTTTACAATATAATACAATAGAATGCAATACGATTCTTCGAGAAGTAGAAAAATTGATTAGAAATATGCTCTTTCATCTCTTGTCTGACATCCAGACTTTTTATTCGGAAGAAATATTCACATAGTTGCAATGCTTCGGTAACGTATCGGTTCCCTGATCAGGCTATCCCATGGGAACGAAGCGGAAGAAACAAAAGAAATACATAAATATAGTTCCATCTGAGTTAAAAGGTAGTTGAAGGAAGAGTATATTATATTTTCGAGAGTAGTTTCTTACCAGGGTGGTGAGTAAAGATCTTGTGTTATTCATCTATAGCAGGGGTGTCCAACGCTAGGTTGGCGCGCTTCTCCTTCCTTCCCCTTCTTCGAGCACTTCATTGAGAATTCTCTTCTCGTTTCGCCACGGGCTTCGTCTGACTACGCCTGACCACGCGTACTTGCGCACAATATTTCCACATCCCGCTCACCGCATGAACGCATCAAAGGTGACAAGAGAGGGGATTGACGAGAGACAGTAATTTACACCGTTGCTCACGCGTTTGACACCTCTGATCTATAGTCAATAGAGGCCAAAAGATTTTCTTGTCATACTTGTGGTTCCATTTTGAAAAATATTGTAAAAAATCATGAGGTTAAAAAAGGTTTTGAATAATTTTCATGAACTGGTTGTAATAGATAACAAGGAAAAGCAAAAACCCGACAGTATCTACAAATTTTTAGCAGAAGCTTAAGTCAGTGAGCCTACGCTCCAGGCGAATTCACGTACATTGAGCATGAATTCTAAGATGTATTCTAATACATGAAAATTGCACTCTATTGCAATTTCTTACGAATAAAAAGTCTGGATGTGCCGCAAGAGATTGAGGAGAATATTCTTTATCAATTTCTCTACGTCTCGAAAAATTATCACAGCCTAATAGTTGAAAGTTATTTTTATACTCTCTTAACCTAATTCATCGTAATTTTTGCTGTTTCAATCATCAAATGATATGTTCCCTGGCAAATAAGCGGAAATCCTTGGAAAATCATCAAGATAAGTTTGTAATCCATTTGTCACCAATGCGCATTATCTAGAGGCGAACAAAAATAAAATTACAATATTCATGAGTTGTTTTAGATAATTAGTTTTTTTTTATTCATTGTGGGAAAACCTTCAAAAATGTTTAAATTTCTTTAGAATTCTTCTATAAAGCGATAATAATCATCCAAATCCGCGAAAAATTTAGTGCTAATCTGCGAAATTTCGTTTATTGAAATTCAGAGAGTAAACAAATGCTACAAGCAACACATAGTGACCTTTATTTAAGTTTCATTCTGAGGGATTTTCCTCAGAAAGTTTCCAAACGGGATCAATATTACAGAAATGTATTCATAAACTTTGAAAATGTTAGCATGCGTACAATAAAAACTTATGTTTATTTGCGAATGATGAAGAACTGGTTGTAGAATAATTCAGAAATCTTAATACCCACAAGAAATTATTCATGGGAATAAATTCTGATGCATACATCGGAACGCGACTGCGTGGGCCAGTTCGAAATCACGAAGCATTCGGGTAACCGTTTATTTTTAAGAACTTGAATTTCCAAGTGCCCGAACCTTCTCAAAGAACCGAATTTTTGGGTACCCAAACCTTTTTGAGAACAAAAACTTTTTCGTTAAATCAAACTTGTTTGATTATCGAACTGTGAGCTTTTCAGATGCCCCAGCAACCTGCAACGTTCCTTGCACCTCGTTTCCATATTGCAGAAGATATAATTTTCAATTAGGATTGTATGAACCCATAAAAAATTGTTGAGAATCAGAAAGAAGTTCAACATGTAATTCCTTAGATAATAATTGTTGGTAGACTAATAATTACTAGCGATTCAGTACTTAGGAGTGAAAGATTATTCACGGTCTTCAAATTAAATTATTACTAAATTTTTCTTATTGCAGGGGAACCAGAACCAAGATATGCCTACCCTCGTACTGGTGATACAGTGGTACTCAATGAAATTACCAGAGCAAGAGAATAAAACTAAGAGGTGGTATACTCGTGCGGTCACAGCGCCCTTCGCCTGTACCCCTATAGCACTGGAGTAACAAGTCGGCCATATTTGTACAGCAGCCGATCTTGTTTTTTACGAGAAGTAACTGCGTTTCTCAATTTCGTTATATTAATTTTTCAATTTTTCGTTCCCACGATGTATGTTTGTGCCGTATTCGGCTGCACTGAGCAATCAGCGAAGAATTCAGGAGTTCGTTTTTTTAGTATACCGGCTATTCTAAGAAATCAGTGCAGTAAAACTCTAGAATTATCTACTCGGCGACGAACGAATCGGACTTAACTCTATTTATTCTCTTAATTATCTATCAGTCATTGTATTCATTCATTTTGCAATGTTTTATAATTCATTATATTATTAGCTTATTAGCTATTAGCCTAACCTTTTTCTGTGGAGCGAACTATCATTATTTCTCTATTAATTTATTAATTCCTTCAAATTCATTTGATTCATTGGAATTTGTTTCGTTAATAGTATATAGTTAATTATTAGTAAGCAGTTAATTATTTTAAAAACTACTATGGAACCGAAAAGATTGCACTCATAGTAATATTGTTTCATGTTTGTATCTTATTACCTGAATATCATTATTTACTCTATTTTTCTTGTTCATCATATATAAGTAAATGTATTTGTTAATTTACCAATTATTTATTTTATTTTAAAAAGATAGTATTAACAATTATAATCTTCATCATTATAAAAATAATGTAGTGATGAAATCATCCGACTATTAAGCTCACCTCTTTCTATGGAATAAACTATAATTATTTTTTCTATTCTTTCTCCTAATTATACATTGTATTAATTTATTCTTCGATTTATTATAGTTCATTCTGGTAATATGAAATAATAATCATGCTGTTAATTTTTTGGAAAATTATCATGAAACCGAAAAAATCGTGCAGAAGTGCCATCAAGCGAACCACTTACCTTGGAACAAACCATCGCATTTCCACTTGATAAAAACTTTGTTTTAATCCACTAAATTAGGCCATTAGTGCCTATCAAATAAGTCAGAAGATGTAAAGCGGCAACTGCGGGTAGTTCATTTTCTTCCATTGATAAATCGCTTGTATTCAACGTATGTGGATCAATACCTTTACATAGCGCTACTATTGTTTCAACAAATAGCGGAATTGTTTAGGCTTTAGTTAAATGTATCGAAATTGTATGATTATTTAACAAAAAATGTCTGGGGATACCAATTTCGAGAGAATGTGAAAAATCTCTGGCCTAATGTCTGAAAACTTTTAAAATAAACAATAAATCATTGTTCAATCAACAATAAAATGTTGGTAAAAAATTTACTTCTCCAAACAATGACAAACTATTACATTTTATCCAGAAAATACGACTATTTTGCACATTTTTTGTGAATGTATATTTGTTGGAATTATATCGTCCTATTTCGTAGACACTCTTCTTCAACTCTAAAATTTTCGCACGTTTCGAACCAGCCCTGGTGTATGAGTTTAGTTTTTCGAAAATCTTAAATTTCTTCATGCTAATCAAATGGGATTTTGAAGTGCCTGGTGGCACGCGTTTATATTTGAATTGAAAAAAAAGCAATTTATTTTTCCGTTCATTTTTCAACCGATAAGATGCATTTTCGAATGAAAATATAAATATTTACCTGGAACACTTTAATTTTGAACCATGAAGGTAAATATTCAAAACAGAAGATTAATTTTTGAATAGAAAGAGTAATTTCTAAGACAAAATACAATCTTTCATCAAAAAAGTCGAATGTCGGACTTAAAAAATGATTTTTTTCAACCAAAAATGGAACAATTACATTTTTAGTTCGCAAAACCAATTCCATACCAAACATAAGAGTTTTATACTAAAACAAAGAATATTCAAGAGGAGGAGGTAAGTCTTCAAACAGATAAATTAACTTTCACTGAAAAAGATAAATTGTCAACGAAAATTGGAATACTCAAACTTTAAATTGAGAAAATGGATGTTTGACTGAAACAAATTATTTCGTTCTCACACTAAATGATGAAGAATCAAATAAAAATGTAGATGCTACATGGAAGTCGTTAAATTCTAAACTAAACATAAGGGTTTTCAACTAGATGAATTTTCGACTAAAATGAAAGATATTCAAATTTATAACTTTAATTTTTCATCTTGAAGAAGAATTTTTGAAGAAGAATATGATTTTCCAGAGAGAAAGATCATTTTCTACCAAAAAAAAAAACGATTCCTCACCAAAATGTATGAACTTTCAACGGAATAATCGAATTTTCAATTCGAACAGACAAATTTTCAACCAATTGTCGAATTTAGAACTAGAAAAGATAAATTTTTCAATAAAAATGGCACAATTATATTCAGTTGAAGAAATTGATTTTTAACCAAACTGATGAATTTTCAGGTATAAATCTTCAATGGAAATAGATGTATTTTGAGCAAGCCGATAAATTTTTGGCTATAAAGATTGATTTCCTATAAAATAGACAAATTTTCACAAAGTATATAATTTCTCAAAGAAAAAGTTCAATTTTTAAATTAAAAAATCCAAGTTCAACTCAATACTTGAATTTTTACCGAAAAAATAATTGATTTCTACATTCTCATTCTGAATGAGAAGGTATTGGTTTCATGTGAAAATTGACTTTCGCGGATTTGATGAAATCTCCACGTTTTGAGACCCCGTGAGTCAGAAAAAGGGGTTTTTACGAAGGTGTCTGTCTGGCTGTCTGGAGTCTGTAGGTTGTAATCTGTGTACCCGATAACTTTCGAAAGAATGGTTGGATTGGATTGCCTTTTGGCACACATTTCAAGGGACCAAAAAGACAGGCCGAGTTTGTTAACCAGCTATTTCGGATGAAAAATGAAAGAGGGGGAACATTTTGAGCATTTTTTTGAAATTTTTTTTTTCAAGACTCAAAAACTGTAAGAACGGTTTCTTATAGAAGGCAAAAAGTGGAACAATTTATCCTTATGATTTTTTTTGATAAAAACAAAATTGTCAGAGTTGTAGCATTTTCAATATTCAAAAATATAAAAGAAAATGATAATTTTCAGCCGAATTACGCAAGATTGAAAAGACTGTCAGAGAGAAAAATTGTTTCTTTTCGGGAGCCCTACAAGATGGTGAATACAACTTTTTGAATTTTCTCAAAAAATAAAAAATTCCAATTTTGATCCCACAAAAAATAATGTAAAGTAATCTGTGAACTTGATAACTTTCGAAAGAATGATCATATTCGATTATGCTTTGGCATCCATTTTGCGGGACCGAAAAGACAAGACGAGTTCGTTAACCAGCTATTCTGGATGGAAAATGAAAGAGGGGGAGCATTTTGAAAATTTTTTTTGACTTTTTTTTCCAAGACTTAAAAATTGTAGGTACAGTTTCTCGTAGTAGGAAAAAGTAAAGCAATTTATCCTAATAATTTTTTTTTGATAAAACCAAAATTGTCAGAGTTGTGGCATTTTCAAAATTCAAAAATCTAAACAGAAAACGTGAATTTTTAGCCAAATAACGCAAGATTGGAAAGAAAGTCAGGAAGAAAAAATGTTTCTTTTCGGGAGCCCTACAAGATCGTGAATACAACCTTTTGAATTTTCTCAAAAAATCGAAAATTCCCATTTTGATCACACGAAGAATAAAGAAAAATAATCTGTGAACTCGGTAACTTTCGAACGAATGATCATATTTGATCGTGCTTTGGCACATTTTTACCTAATTGGTAACATGTTCAACAAGAGGTGAAATAAAAAAAAAAGATTTTCAACGAACAAATTCAAACTCAAAACAAGCAGTTCATTTTTTAGCTAAAAGGATGAATTTGCACTGGACAATGTAAACAAGTTTTTTATCATAATCCATAAACATTTCTTCTTGCGAATACTGCTTCTTCTCTCAAGACTGTCTGAAGTAGTTTTTTTATTTAAAATTAAGAAGAGGGGACTTTAGGATTGTCCCGGTTTTTAAATTAGATACCCCGCCATTCCCCGGTTTTTTTCCACGCAACAAAATTTCTGGTTTTCTATTGCGATTCTACATGACACGACCTTCGATTCATCAAGCCATCCCCTAAGAAACTCAAACACAAAGAAAAGCTTCTAGAATAATAAACGAAATCTACTCAAGAGTAGATTTTCTTTCCTAAAAAACTGCAATTTTGCATACAGACGTTGTAAGTCAATCTATACAATGAGCAATACCAGTGAACGGTACAATTTGATATCCGAGAATAATATTGATACTATATTTGAAGTTATTCATTATAAATATCAACATTCCTAGAAACCTAATTGTGAGGCTACTTGGAAATCCGCCAAAGATGAATCCGGCAAATACAATTTCGTGATCCATGGATGAATGTTTTCTAAGGATTTTTTGTCTTGGTATAATAAAGTTATTATTTTTATGTCTTTTTCACAGCCACTTGTATATTTTGTAACATGGCGATGCGAATTAGAGACGAACGTAATAAGAACAAACGGACAAGGTTTCCTTTGATGAAATCGTGCCCTTTGGGTATTATACTGAAAAATTTATTGTTAATTAGAAAAATGAAATCAAGGATGTAATTTATTCCTCAGAATTGGTTTACTCCGATTTTTGCTCATACGTTTGGCGCTCTTGAAACCTAAATAAAATTTCCCGCGAACCGCTCGCACTGACTTTGTGGTGCCCCAAAGTTGGTCAAAATGTGAAAAATCGTTTCGAACAAGCCTGGCTCTACGATATCATTTTTTTTCCTTTTTCAACAAACTACTTTGAATTTCACCGCTAGTAACAAATATTGTAAAAAACTCAACGAAGATTTTCACGTGATCCAAGAATATTTCATGGGATTTCCAATAACCAATCGAGATTCAATGACGTACGGAAATATTCTCCATTGATTTCAACATTTAGAAAGATTTAAACGGATCTGTGACAGTTTTCAATTCATAGATACTTCAGCTGATATTATAACACGTTTAACGGTTTTGAGTGGTTTTAGAAGACTCTCCGTCGGTGGCAGCATATCCAAATTATTTTCCACTTGTTCACGAGCTTTTTCTCGTATCACGTCTTTATCCGTAGTTTCTTCTCCTGGGCCAAAAACAGCAATGTCCAGCCCGCTTGACATGCGATTTTAAGTGTTTCTAAGTGATTTTTAAACACGCTTAGGAATTTTGAATGATTTCTAGGAACTCTCGAAATATTTCTAGGAATTTCAAAAAAGGGATTTCACGGTCTTTGAGACTTCTTCGTTTAATCTTGAGGTCTTTTCGAAGTTCTCAAAGTTTTTCAAAGTATTTTCATGAATTTTAATGAATTTCTGTTAGATATAGAAGAATTTTGTAAATTGCCTGTTATTTCGGAAGATTTTAAGCATGAAAATCAATTTCGGTTGTGGAAATATTATATGAGAGGCTACAAATGAGTCGGACGGGGCTACAGACGATACTATTCTACGCTACATTCTCATTATAAATTGGGTCAAAAAGGGAGGAGGGCAATAATATTGCATGCTGATCGCCATTGAATTGACGCTTCGAGGTTTTTTTAATTCGAATATAATAATACTACCTAATAACATTTATTGTCAAAGTACCTTTACCCCCCACAGCGACACAAATATGATCTAAAAATGAAATAAATTCACTTCTTCGTATTGCAGTTATTTTGAGAATTTTCTCCCACTTTTCCATACAAACAAATAATAGTTGATGACATGAATATTTCTCACGACTGCTTGGACAATTCTTAATTGTTTTAATAGATGTAATTTATTTGAACAATTTTTTCTTAAATGTAAAAAATGATAATATTTTCTGATTTGAATATATTGTTTGGTCATTTTTTGGGGTAGTGAATTTTTCACAAACCATTTTTTAGTTATTCAAACATTTGATTATTGTTGATTTTCAAAATTCTGGGAAATTGAGCCAAATATGTCCACCTTTGTCTGAAATTTGTATCCTATGCTACTTTTTTAAAAATCATTTAATAATTTTGGTACATTTCTTCAAATGTTCAACCAATTCCTATTTACGCAGTTTCTTTTTCGATAACTATTTTTGCTCAATAATAAAAAAAATTGAATAAAATAGGTCAATAAATGAACCTTCTAACTGTATAGTGTTTAAAATAGTACATTGCGTAACGAGGGTTGAAAGGCTAAGATTGCACGAGTTTGAAGTTAGCTGCCCGAGCAAAGCGAGGGCTGATATCAGACGAGTGAAATCGTTGCCTCGACCCGCTTCTTGCATACAATTTTTCATCATAACGATAATCGAAAATTCGATTGGAGATGCCTGTGGAGCGAGTCGACAATCGAGTTTTCTACCAGAGGGAAGAAAGTGATAGATCAGTGTCAGGGTTGCCATAGATTTTCCATTTTTTATTTCCCTGACTTTTCCCTGACTATTCCCTGACCTCTTTTCAAAAAACCCTGACTTTTCGAAAAATATACAGGAAACTCTGAACCCTAAAAAGAACAGAGCAGGGGGTGTAAATTAGCCGAAGTTTGTTTTCTTCCAATTTATTGAAAGATAACAAAACTTCGACAAAACATAAGATAAAGATATGAATTAAACACAAATAAAACCCAAATACTCAATATATACATTAGAAAGAAATCAACTCAGGTTAACAGACCCGAGTATGTTATAACATAGTCATCACAATGCAAAATAAAATTAGGTTAGTCAAAACAGTGACAAGAATGAAACAATGATCACATTGAGAAATAAAATTAACTTATACAAGAACTTTACATTAAAGCCTCTCAATCACAATGATCAATAAAGTTGACTCAGTCATGACAGGGACAAAAACATATAACTATGAAAGAGACGTACTCAACATAGAGATCTGATCTGTTTTCTTGAAAACGAATCGGTTTTTAAAAATATTAAAATCTGTCGAAAATTTGCTGGGATGAAATATTTTTTCTGCTTTTTCTAAGTAAAGTATATAACTAAACAGATACGTATTATTGAAATAAAATTGGTGAATTAATTGTTAAAATTGTTCAAATAATTGGTTAATTATTTGAACAAGTTTTTTATTGTTATCATTGATTGAATAACTTATACCGTCCAGAAAATAGGTTCATGTAGTGATTTATTAGGAAAAAAGTTTTAACAAATTAAAATTGTTTAAACAATAAATACAGGTTGAAAAATGACTGGAATTACCGAAGCATAGATGAATGATTATTTACGAAAAAAAAATTTGCAAAAAGCTTCAATAAACCGCAATATCACGTATATTTCAAATTTGTCACTTATGAGGTTGTCTTTGAGGACCCATAAGTGGATCCTAAGTGAGGTTCTTTAAACCTCAGAATTGATGATGGAATCTTATTCTCTGACAAATTCTAAACGACATACTGAAATAAAGGAATTATTTTGAACTTATTCTCTCCAACAAATATTACATTTAAGAAAAGCTGTATTTTCCCCACGTTAAAGCAATAAGAAACTTCGTAGTTTTTGCGCCACACCTGAATATTAACCGATTTTGCTCGAATTTGGAGATAGTTTGTTTGGTCATTGGAACAAAACTAGGAGGTGAGAGCAGCAAAATTCAAAGAAAAATCTGCCCGCCTCGCGGGCACATTCTCATCGCACGCTACGCGCGCAGCTCTCTTCACTTGCAAGTTTGGGTGCGCGTCTGCGGGAGCTCGCGCTACGCGCTCGATAATTTATTCAACTCGCGCCTCGCGTACGTAAATTTATTTCTTGAATTCGGGATGATTTCTCAACAGCTCCTGTTGATAATTATGTAGATTGAAAGAAGTGAGATTTCTCAAAACTCTGTAGGCTTTAAAGTACACATTCTCATCGCGACACTCGCGCTCGATCTTCAACAAATATTCTTATATGTAAGGTAATTCAACTTTAGAGGGTATCAAAACGTGGAGATCCATTTCAGACGATGCTAATACTTTCTCTATCATAATTAATAAGAATGTTACACAATTTTTGATTTTTGATTATTTGCTGTACAGTAAAAGTATGATCTTTCATTTTTTAGGGAAATTCGAAAAGTTGTTATGATGATCTCATACGGTACTTGAAAAGCAACGTTTTTCTTTTCTCTACTCTTTTCCATATCGTGTGTTATTTCGCATGGAATCTCCATTTTCGTTTTTTTTTTCAATGCTATAACTGTTGAAATCTGCCTTCTATCTGAAAAAGTTATGAGGATGAATTTTTCAAATTCCTGAATACTACAAAGAACCGTACATAGAATCATAAAATCTCGAAAAAAAATGGTCTCAAAATTTTTGTAATGCTCCTGCTTCTTGAGTTTTTATCCGAAATAGCTGGCTAACGAACGCATCCTTTCTTTTGGACCAATGAACAAGTGTACCAAAGACCGATTTAATAGACACCAGCATCAAAACTTGATTTTCGGCTTCGGGGGTCGTCGAGATCCGTTAAAAATTCAAGATGTAAAATTTCAGGCGATTCTGGTACTTTCTCAATCATAAATGACGAGAATGTAGAAATCAATTTAAAGTATAAATAAGAACTATCCTAGCGTACACACAGAAAAAACACGGACGCTTAAACTACGCGAAGAAATGAATTACTTCGCTTTAAGTCAGCCAAAAACTTTATGAAATTTTCAGTCAAACACAGACGGGCGACTGTGTACCAAGAATTAACATGACAGTATCATCAGTATGACAGTATTATAGGCGACCGGCGCGGAATAAAATATGTATGTGATATGCATGAATCAATACGACCCAATCTATCATCGACGATTTGTCAGCAATTTTGAAAAACTTCCCTGACCATTTTGAAAATTCACTGACTTTTCACTGATTTCCCTGACCATTCTTTTTTTCCCTGACTTTTCAAGGATTTCAAGGTATGTGGCAGCCCTGCTAAGCGACTTTGAGGAATTTTCTCAGATTTCAAGATATTTCAAGGGATTTCAAGATATACCGAAGGATTTCAATGAATTTTCAGGAAACTCGAGGAATTAAGAACGATTTCAACAAATAAAAAGGATTCTGATGGATTTTGTGAGATTTTGAAATATTTTAAAGGATGGGATACCACAGAATTTGTACGAATTTTGAAGAATGTCAGAGAATTTTGATTGTATTCCGAAAATTCTACAGTACATCTACGGATTATATAGGATTTCATAAGATTTTAAAACATTACACCGAATACCAGGAGGTTTCCTGAATATTATTAAGAGTTTGAATGAATCTCAAGGAACTTTTATGTCTCTTGAAAGATTTTCATCGCTTTTAAAGATTTAGTAGGATTTCGAAATATTCAGAGGACTTTCCAGGAATCCTAAATATTTCAAGAAATTTCAAAAAAATTCGGAAATTTTCCCATGGATTATAAAGATTTCAATGGATTTTCAAGTGATTTCAAAGCTCGATTCTCTTGAAGTATTCTAACACGTACTAAATATTTTTACGAATTCCGGAGGATTTCAAGGTATTTCAATTGAATCACGATGAGAAAACATAAAAGAAAATTGATGATTTCGTGCTTAAATTTGAGTGTTGAAACTTATAGGAAATTTTCAATTTTTATTTATTCTGAATTTAATTTCTTAAATTTTATTATTCTCATGAAATTTTTTCATTTATTTTTCGAAATACTATGAAATCCTCAAATTTTATACGATTCTTTGGAAGATTTAAAATCCATCGAAATCTTTTGAAATTTTAAGATCTGTTTGAGTCCCTTATAATCCTAAAAAATTGTTTGAAATCTCATGAAATTCTTTGGAGTCTTTCAGAATGCAATAACTTTTCAAAATCCTTCTAAATTTTTGGAACTCCTTGGATCTTGAGATTAGGTCCTTAAATGCTTAAAAATCTTCCGCGATCCGGTCTATTTTGAAATCTTTATTATCCATAAAATCCATAAAAGTCCTTTAAAATTTATTTTCCTTTACTCCCCGAAATCCTTTGATAAACCGTTTTGATATTCTTCAAAACTTTTGAAATCTCTTGCGATCGATTAAAATTTTGTAAAATGCTCTGAAATATTATAAATCCTTCAAAATCTATTAAAATTTGTTGAAATATTTGAATTTCTCTGAAATCTTACAGAATAGTATAAGATATTCTGGAATTGCGATTTTCAAGATGGCATGCATCGTTAAAAAAAACTGTTAAAACAGTGCCAATAGTGGTATTATAACAATAGTCATTTAGCTCAAAGGATTCCAAATCTGGGTTCAAAATATTTCTCTCTGATTATTTTTAAATGAGAGAAGATTATAATTTACATTAATTTTCAACTTTAGGGACTTCCATTCTTAAATCGATTGGTCACATTTTTCCAAAAAAAAGTGGAATAAAGTCGCATGATTTGAGCCCTGTCTTTCAAAACAAAAAATTCCATTGAAATATTTTCTCACCAAAATCATCGATTGAATCTTTATCTTTGTCCTTATAAGTCGAACGATAGGATTGTGAATGTCGACGTTTTGATACTACTTTTGGTGATGGTTGAGAATATTGGGACATTATCGATTCCATGAGTGTTTGGTCCATAACTGGAGGCGGCGGCATTTGGTATCGAGCTAATGCATTTTGCCTTTCCTCATATTCCTTTTCTTTGATAAATTCCTCAATCTATAAAAAACAATTGAAATAATTTCAAAAAAGAAAAAGCTCCAATCAGCTTTTTTTTTCTAAAAATCTTACTATTCTCTCCTGCTCGGCAATCATCACATTGTATTCAGCTGTTTCTTGTCTCAGTTTTTTGAGATTTTCAACATTATTTCTGTGTTTTATCCACATCTCAGCGATTTTAATTATATCCCTTTGAAGTTGAATTTCTTTGATTCTCTCATAGTCTCTGACCTTTTCTTGCATCACATGGATATTCGCTCTAACCATTCCAAGCTGAATTTCAACTTTTTGAAGTTCTTGTTTAGCTAATTTTCTTTCTTGAGCAAGGGGAAACCCCTCGAATTGTTCCTTAATAGAATTTATTTGATTAGTTAAGTTGAATGAATTAAATTAAATAAAAAAATAACCAATGATAAAATAACTTTCGAAAAATTTATATTTAGTGCTCATTAAATATAGCAAACAAACCTCATATTCTTCCCACATTTTCTGATATTTGTCTCTCAATCTTTCTGATTCTTCGATATTGCGTAACCTTCTTAATGAGTCTTCGTCCAATCTCTTCTCCGTCATTTCCAAGTTCTCCATCATACTTTTTGAGTAATCCTGAAGGCTGAATGGATAATATTTGGAAAAAGATGTTACTCTTTGCAATTTTCTCAAATACTTAAATTGAAATTGAGTTTTCAAATTAAAGCATGTTACTATACCAGTGCGCTGCTCGTCGCATAGTCTCAGCAAGTTTAGTTTTCTCTTCAATGCTTTTCTTCAAGTTTTTTCTATTTTCAAGTGCGGATACCAATTCTTCTTTCTTACGTTCATTGCGACTTCTTTTTACTGTAAATTATACGTTCATTAAATAGGTAAGGGTCAGTTTTGAATCATTTCGAAGATTTAAAGTCGAAACACAAAGAATTTCGAGATAATATTTCAATTTTCAACCAAAAAAGATTTATTTCCAACCAAACAGTTGCATTAACAGCTGAACAAGACATTTTCATCTAAATCTCAACTAAATGTATAAATTCCCAATCTACATAGATCATTTTTAAACCAAAAAAAAAATATATATATTAACTGAGAAGATTAACTTTCTACCAGAAAAAAAATTGTTATTAAAAGAAAAATAATGATTTTAAACAAAATAAAGGTACTTTCATATACAAAATATCAGTTTTTGTTTTGTAAAATCAAGTCCCAACCAAAAATAAAATAGTAAAATTTTCGATTCTGCTTGATTCAAAATTAATCTGTTTTGGTTGATGATTCACTTATTTGTTGAAAGAAAAACAACGAATTCCCTCAAAGATTCTAATTTTCTACTGAAAAATATGAATCATTAACCAAGAACTGTCACAAAAAAAAATAATAATAATTTAATGAAAAAGGTAACTTCTTAACACAATGGTTTCATTTTCAACCTACAAAGGAGAATTTGAAAAGAAAATGAATGGTGTCAACAGAACGGTTACATTTACAATCAAATAGTTGGACTTTTATGCAAAGAAGATGAATTTTTTTTTAAATAGTTGACTTTTCAATAAAACCAGACGTATTTTCTTTGCAACAAGAAAAATTTTCAAGGAAATAGTCAAACCATCAAACAAACACACTGACTATCCAACAACTAAGTTCAAATTTTAACAAAATAATAATGTTTGCAAAAAAATTACCTAAATTTTCAATAGAAAAAAGATTAATTCTCAACAAAAGATATTATACTCATAATATTTCAACAAACAAAGTTTCCAATTTCAATTCAAGAACAAAAAAATTTCAACAAAAAATATGAATCCTCGACGCAAAATGTAAGCAGAAGAATACTAGATTCAAATTATATATAGTTCAATTCCACCAAAAAAGACGAATTTTCAACTAAATAATTAAATCTCTAACCTCAACCGAGCAATTCTTAACTAAACAGCGGAGAGGTTCGATTTTCTACTCGAAAATATTAATTTTCAACCAAAATGTTCATTTTCAACCAAATGGTTTGAACTTCCACCAAAATGGTAGCATTTTATCCCAAAACGACTAATTTTTATCAGAATAAGTAAATTTCCAGGTGAAAAAGGTGATTTTTTTAAGACAGTTGATTTTCCGACCAAAAAAATTATTTCTAACCCAATAAGTGAATTTTGAACTAAGTACCAGGGTATATTTTAAGGGGTAGTACCAACCAAAACGGGTAGTTCCAAATTCAAAAGGGTAGTTCCAAATTTGAAA
>WSXT02217103.1:0-17216 GCA_011762715.2 Neuroterus valhalla | reverse complement strand
AAATTAAGGGGACGGAAATTCGATATGCATAAGACCTGGTCACGAACGACCCCAGTGTGTCGGCTAAGGGTTAAATAAGATATTTCAAGTTTTCTGCAACTGACGTCTTCTAAAGTGATTTGAAGAGTCTTGAAGTTTCTCGTGACTGATTTCTCCTGGAGACTTCTAGACTCACTCAAAGAATTTTGTACTATTTTGAAGCAACTAAATGACTAAACTCTTCTTCAATCACTGACCTATTCTGAAGTTATTTAAGTCTCTTGAGGTCACGCGCATTATTTCAAAGTAAAGAAAGTCTCCTGAGGTCTTAAAAAATTTCTTGAATGCACTCAATGTATCGTAAATAACCTAAAAACACTTGATTTAATTCAAAATAACCAGTTTCCAACATTCGCCAAAGTCGATTAATAAATTCTGAATTATCTGATGTCACTTGAAGCCTCCTGAAGTTTATTTAATTAATTCTCATGATCATGTTGGGTCTGAAAATCTGAGGAAATTTAAAATGCGACTGCTCCACTTTTCCTTTGAAGAGAATAATGACATCGCTCTCGATGATTCTGCTGTCTCAGGAATTTTTCACTGTCGCATCGCAGTCGCGAGTCGCAAGATGAAAGTGCTGAGGTCGGTTCGCTCGTCTCGTTAAGTTCGTTCCAGCATTCGCTCGTTCTACGCTCCCTCGTATGTGGAGTATAGCGTATCGTTTTCTTTCGTTACCGGGGACGAGAAGGATCGTGAAGAAAATTTACGACTCGCAGTTCCTAAAAGTCTGCAGTTTGTAATCTTCAAGTGTCCCTCAATTTGCATTAGTAATAGATTCACTCGGTCCCACATCAAACACTTCTTTTTTTTTTCTCATGACAGAAATTCTCCATTTTCAATATGTACATTAGGGTGGTCCTTAATAAATGAATTTTTTTTTGTTTTGAAAAAAAATATATTTGTAGGTGCCGCAAGCCCCGTAAAGTTTAACACGTATTTCTCAGAAGAAAAAAGACGTTTTTGTGAATTTTATTTAGAAATCTCAATAGTAGATGAATCGAGTTCAAAATTCGCGATTTCTCTTCACAATTGGTCACATAATGCGAATAAAATATCACTTTTCAAATATCAACCCATAAGTCTGTTTTATAGGGTCCCAAAAACTCCCATAAGTGAAAAAATGGGTTTTTAAAGTTTTTGGCGCTAATTATGATTTTATTGGGTTTTTCCTTTGAAGCAGATTGTTACAAATGCTTGAAATACTACTTTATACTGATAATTGGATGCTTATTCAAAGTGTTTAAACAATCGATTATTGTTTTTAGCAACTTTCTCTTAGGAAAGGGTTGGAAAGTCAAGGTTTATCTGAATTTTTTTACTTATTTTCAACGTTTCAGTTAGAGCGAGGTAATAATCAATAAGAGTTTACAAAAAAAATTATTTAAACAATTTGTTATTATCCTCTTAGGATAATGCTACAAAGTTGCGGTTTTTTTTCTGAAATTTACAACTTTCTGTCCACTTTTCACTTGAAGTGGGTAATTATTTAATTTATTTTAGCAAAAATAATTATTCAAACAAATTGTAAATGTTTATAGCTATCTCCTTCTAGATTAATACTACATAGTTACGGTTTTTCCCCGGAACTTTTTAAACTTTTTATCACTTTTCAATTAGATTAAAGTAATAATTAGTTCATGTTAAAAAACAAATTATTTGAACCATTTATTATCATTGCTCATGATATTTTCTTTGCTTAATGATAGAAACTTGCGTTTTTTCTCAAATTTTTAACTTTTTCCCGACTTTTTACTTGAAATGAGGTAATATTTAATTTAATTCAACAATAATAGTCGTTTAAACAAATTATTATTGTTTATAACTATTTTCTCTTAGATAAGTGCAAGAAAGTTGTGGTTTTTTCTGAAGTGTTAAACTTTGCACTTAATGGAATTTGAATGAAATTCAATTAGATTGAATTAGATTGGATTGATCTAATTGTTGGTTATATTAGATTGTTTTTTAATTAAAATGAAATTTTTTCTTTATGTATCAATCCTTATATTTTTATCGAAAATATATATTTTTAGTTCGAATACAATACTATTTGGGAATTGATTCTCTCTAATGTTTATTTATTATTTGTTCACAGCTAAAAAGCTAGAGCAAAGTTAAATATTTCAGAAAAAACCACAGCTTTCTAGCACTTATCTAAGAAAAACTGGTCATGAACAATAATAAATTGTTTATATAAGCATGCTTGTTAACTCGCATTAATCATTACCTCACTAAGTGAGAAGTTGACAAAAAGCTCAATAGTTTAGAAAAAAACCTCAACTTTTCAGCTCTAGTCTGAGGAAATATAGGTATTAACAATAATAATTTGTTTGAATACTGATTTTTGGTGAATTAAATTAAATATGTATAACTTACTTCAAGTGAAAAGTGGGCAAAAAGTTTAAAATTCCAGAAAAAACCGCAAGTTTCTATCACTAAGCAAAGAAAATATTAGTAGCGATGATAATAAATGGTTTAAATAATTTGTTTTTTGAAATGAAATAATTATCACTTCACTCTAATTGAAAAGTAATAAAAAGTTTTAAATTCCAAGAGAAAACCGCTAACTATGTAGTATTAATCTAGAAGAAGATATAGCTATAAAAATTCACAATTTGTTTGAACAATCATTTTTACTAAATAAAATAAAATAATTACTCACCTAAAGTGAAAAGTGGAAAAAAAGTTGTAAATTTCAGAAAAAACCGCAACTTTGTAGCACTATTCTAAAAGAATATTGTTATGAATAATAACAATTTGTTTAAACAATTATTTCTGTTAACTTTATTTGATTATCACCTTGCTCTAACTGAAACGTTGAAAACAAGTTAAAAAATTTAGAAAAACCCTTCACTTTCAAACTCTTCTCTTTGAGAAAGTTGCTAAAAACAATAATTAATTGTTTAAATAATTTGAATAAACATCTAATTATCAGTATAAAGTAGTATTTTATGTATTTGAAACAATCTGCGTTTAAAAAACCGTAAAAAAATCATAATCAGCGCCAAAAACTCGAAAAACCCATTTTTTCACATATGGGGGTTTTTGGGGACCCTATAAAACAGACTTATGGGGGATGATATTTGAGAAGTAATATTTTATTCGCATTCTGTGACTAATTGTAAAGAGAAATGGTGAATTTCGAACTCGATTCATCTAATATTGAAAATTCTGAATAAAATTTAAATAAACGTCTTTTTTTCTTATGGGAAATACGTGTTAAACTTCACGGGGCTTGCGAAACCTCTAAAAAAAAATTTTTCAAAACAAAAAAATGCATACAGTTTTTTGTAGATTTGAACAAATTTCCGGGCGTTTTGGATAAAACTTCGAGAAATTTTTTGTAATGCATTTTTGGACCACCTTAATGTACATACATATTTTGCAAAAAGAATAGAAAAACTCAAACTATTTTTGAGTATGCAAGAGCCGAGATAGGTGTGAAGTAGAATTCACACATTGAAATTCACACCATTCACGCAAACAAAAAGATCGCAATGATCGTAAAACCCAGATCTGTAAACAAATAACTTCCAAGGCTAGAGTTTCTGCCAATGCCGTCTATACCTCGAAGGTCAGTCTCTAAGAAGTAGATGTGCAAATATCAAAACGAGTCTCGGATGTTAGTCAAACGACCAAAATTCGCAATGAGACATTCCCTCGAGCCAATGGGCGCTTGGCGCTCCCAGTTAAATAATAATAAAGCGCGAATTACCACGGTTCACGGGCGACCAGCCGTAAAGACTGAAGATATAAAGTCAAGTCGATGGCTCTCACATTATTATCCCGAAGCTTAGCACCCACCTCCTCTTTGTACAGTTTTTCCGTTATTTTTAATACCCACTATACCACTGACTGACCTCTCTTTACATCTCGCAGCCTTAAAAGTGCCGCATTAAAAACCCATTAGTAAAGTTGCAATACATAAAACAAAACGGTTTTTGTATATATGTACGTACTGTGTATCCATACACTCGATGAAAAATACGGCAATACCTTCTTGCGAAATGCACATTTCAAATGAAACGGTATTAGGTGTCATTATGATTGGTAGAGCCGCAATTTATGGCTTTGATTACGCGAAACGTGTGCGTTTTACGAAAATTGACATCAATTCGCTGATAAAAAGCTGATATGTTTCTGTATAATCAGCAAACTTGATATTTATCGACTTGATTGCACATTCCCATGTTTTTACTTTTCTTAGATCTGTTAATTTATTGCGTTTGTACGGAATTAATCTGATTTCAATTGAGAAAATAGTTTGTAGAAATGTGGTTTATTTCTTAATCCTTTAACTAGTTTCTTGTATCCAGCATTGCCTGATTGTCCAATATTGTAGAATATTGTACGAAGGAACCTTTGCTTAGTACTAGCCTATCCTTCTCTAGGGAAATTTTTATTTCTGAAAACTGGAATAATTTTGTTTGTTTTATTGTAACAAAATATTAGTCTGACTAGAAAGAAGGTAAAGAGGATGGAATTCCCAGTTTGTTCAGGGAGAGTCGTATCCTGGAATTTTATGTAAGACTCTGCATCAAGGTGCGTCTTTTTATTTGAGTTCAGCCGATTTATTTCCGCCAATTAATGCATTCATACTAAAATGTAAGAAAATTGTTTGTTGCGATTCTGAACATGAATTTATTATATATCATTTAAATTAATGAGAATAAAAACTGGATGGCGACTATTAAAATTGAAATTTACCATTTTAAAAAGAAACTTTTCTAATATACGCATTTCCAACCAGATACTGAATTTTTTAATCTGAGAGAAGGGCTGTCTACTAAAACAATCAATCTTTTAAGAAAAAGTTTGTTTTTCCAATGAACTAATCCAAATTTCAATCATGGAGTTGAATTTTTAACGAAGCAAGATTTATCAGTCCAAAAAACAAAACTTTTTACCGAATTGTTGAATTTTTTACTTAAAACAAATTTTTAAAACCAAAAAATGGAAAGATTGAATTTTCTGTTGGAAACGTCAAATTAAAAAAAAAGGCCAATTTTCAACACAATAGATAAATTTCAACCAAAAAGTTGCATTTTTTTATCAAGAGGATCATTTTTTTACCATAAGAGACGGATTTTCAACCAGATAGTGAATTTTTTAATCAGAGGAAGAGGCTGTCCACTAAAACAATGAATCTTTCAAGAAAAAGTTGGATTTACAATGAACTAATCCAAACTTTCAATCATGAAGTTAAATGAAGTTAAACCAAACTAGATTTATCAGTCCAGAAAACAAAACTTTTTACCCAATTCTTGAATTTTTTAGTTGAAACGAATTTTTAAAACGAAAATATGACAATATGAAATTTTCTGCTAGAAACGACAAATTCAAACAAAAAAAGACAAATTTATAACAGAATAGTTATATATTCTGCCAAAAAAATCAATCTTCAAGGAGAAAGTTAAATTGAATAAGTATTTTAATTCCCTACCATAGAGGGTGTTTTAGTCAAGAAGATAAATGATTTCAAACAAAAATAGGTACCAAATTCTACAAAATAGTTAAATTTTTGATTAAAAAAAAAATTACTTCTCACAAAATTGGTGGATTTTTAACTCAGTAAGAATAATTTCTGAACAAAGATGAAATCGCGATAACAAATTTGACATAAGAATGTTAATTTCCCGAAAAAATCTTGATGGAAACAAGATTAGTACTCGATAAACAAAAAGTTTTCAATTTTAAATCGGAACAGTTGAATTCAATTATAAAAGACGTTTTTTCTTATAAATTGTTGATTCCTAAACCAAGAAAGTTAGTTTCAACCAAAGTTTTTCGTTTTTCACCAGACTGTCCGAATGTGGGACCCATAAAGACAAATCAACAACAAAACATATCAATTCTCAACCGAAAAAGACATATTTTCAACTACAAATATCAGTAGATTTTTCGACCAAAGAGAGTTAACCTAAAGTAGTTAGACTTTCGTATTATTAGACTATTATTTCCTTACTTTTCTTATATTATCTTCTTGTATATATTCTATAAATTTGGTTCAAATTCAAGTCGAAGAACGCGACAAAGTGAAGAATATGGAATAGAAAAAAAACTTTAATCACCGTAATAAATGAATAGGAATTCCGCTGATTAATAAAGGAAGCAATAATAGTTCGAATGAGCATTAAAGTTTGTTTTCGAAACTTTTAATAATAATAATAAATAATTCATCACTAGGACGATATTCTTTTTCATTGAAAAACTGAATAATCCTATACTTGTAAAATCCACCGGATAAAGTGAAAAACACTCTAGGACAAAAATCGCATGCTTCAGAAAGAAACATGTCTGAGAAAACAGGACACAATAGAACTTTTATTTCTGAATTTCTCGAATATTTTAAAATTTCCTAGATTCTCCAGTATTCTGAAATTCCCCAAAATGAAACATTATTCATTTTTCATTGCAACATTATTTATTGCTAACATTTTGTGAATATTCCTGAAATGATCTTGACATTTTGACTCATCTGTAATATCTTAAATTGTTCTGCAATATAATATTCTATAAAATTTTTGAAAGATATGGAATTAGCATTCTGAGTGGGCCTAAGAATTTTCAATAATATCATTGAATTTTCTTCTTCTAGACGTTCTCCTTTATTGATAGAAGAATTTTCAAGTATCCGACCATCTGTAATATCTATTTCACGATTCGCAACCGCAAATAATATTTTAGTGGCGCATCTTAGATATAAATTAAAAGCAATAGTGAAAGAAACAAGTTATCTCAAGTGCACGAGTGAGCGAAATGAGTAATTGCGCGATTAATTAAGATTTCTTTTTCGTGTCTGGGGGTTGGCTCGAGAAACATTCAAATGTCTTCACGTTGTCGACGATAGCGCCTAGATTCGACCTTTCTGGGACTACTCCATCTTTCTACGTCTCTTTTCCTCGACCCATCTGCTTCACTGATAATTAGACGCGCTCCGATAAGCATGCTTTGCCACGACCTCATCCCCCCTACATTATCGAGGCAATCGTTAATTTGTTAATTAGTCCGAGGTGCCTACGGCGTCCGAGAGCATCGTGGCGCTCTTACTTTCCGCGGGATTAAAGGGACTACTCGCATCATTGACCGTGGGCCTGATGGGCCCGTGGGTGCCCCATGCGCGCCTTCTGAGATCCCCACCGATCGGATCAGGCCGGATAGGTCACGTTACCGTTGAGGTTAGCTCGGCCCTCCTTGGCTTCCTCAACCATCCGAAAGCGATAGTGGTCGTCGATGCCAAGATATGCAATGCCATAAGCATTCACTACAACCGGGCAATCGTGAGTCTGAAAGAACCTACTGTGTCAATATGCTTGATAATACAGTTCCAAATTATTTAGGAATCCTGTAGAACATTTTTGGCATGGGGAAGGATGAGGAAAACAATTGAATGGGAGTAAAGTCAAGACAGTCCTCTGATTGTACGAGTACTGTCGGTTATTTCATAAGAAAAAACAACGTATGTCGGGGGACACGCGCAGATGTGAATATCCCGAGTCTCGCGCCGCAATCTTAAAATTGAACTGAATTTTGTGCCTGTACTGTGACAGGCAGAAGTCAATTCTTCATACGTAAGAAAGTGAGCGCAAAAAAAATTTTTAATTTTAGGACCCGATTAACGCGTGCCCAGGGTGGCGACTTAACCGGGAATTTTATTGGCCGGGAAATGACTGGGAGTTTAATTGAAAACCAGGAATTTACTTGACTCAACATAGACTATCAAAAATTGTATAAGAAAAATACGAAAAACGACAGCTTTCTCCTTATGAATCAGAAAATAATTATAGATTTAATTTTAGGACAGGGAGTTTCAGTGAAGAGGTAAAATTTTACTTAGAATAAGGAATTTTTTACATAATAATAATCATAATAATAATCTTGCCTTCATCAGACACTTGTTTTAGTCCGTGGCTGGTGAGAACTGTGATATAACCCGAGACCAATTTTTGACGAAAAAAAATATTTAATAATAATAATAATAATAAATCTTTAATAAGTTGCCAACGGAAAAACAAACTGGAACATGGAACGGGAACTTTTTATATAATTCTCATTCAGAAGAGATGAATTTTTGAAAATCGTTCCTTCCATTCAAAATTCGTCACAATTTAAAGTCCCCTCTTCTTAATTTTAAATAAAGAAAACACTTTAAGCAGTCTTCAGAGTAGAAGTAGTATTATGAAGAAAACATTTCTGAAATATGATAGAAAGCTTCTTTACATTGTCCATTGTGAATTCATCCTGTTTAAGTTAAAAAAATCACATATTTGTTTGACATATAAACTTGTTTGTTGAAAATAAAATTTCCTTGTTGAAGTTGCATTATTTTGATTTAAAATTCACCTCTGGTTGAAATGGTAACTACTTTTTCAAAAATCAATCAGTTAAACTCTGATTTTTTATTTTGAAAATGAAACTATTTCTTTGAGAATTTATGACTTCGAGGAAAATTTGCCTTTTTTGTAGAAAATTAATCTTTTTGGTTAAAAATGCATTTTTAAAAATTAAAAATCATCTATTCATTTGGAGATTCATTATTATACCTGGAGACTCAGCTGTTTTGGGCAAAAATCAATTACTTCAACTGAAAATTTAGCTGTTTCATTTTCATGGAAAGTTTATTTTTCCTAGTTCAAAATTCGACATTTCAGTGAAAATTTGTCTTTTTGAATTGAACATTCCATTATTTCGTTTAAACTTCACTTATTTTGTTAAAAATCCGATTTTTCGTCGAAAATTATCGTTTTCTTCGGAAGTTAATATTCTTCTTCAAAAGAATTTTTATGGTTCGGATTTCAACCATTCTGTTAAAAAAATGGATTTTTTGGTGGAAAATAAGTTTTTTCCAAATATTGAACTATTCTAGTTAAATGTTCCTCATTTCAGTTAAAAATTCGTCTTTCTGTTTCTGGTTTAAAATCCAACTACTTCAGTTAAACATTTACAATTTCTTTTGATTCTTCATATTTTTTGTGAAAATGTAATATATTGTTCAGAAACTTAGTTTTTTTTTTGGGTTGAAAGTTAGTTCTTTGTGTTGGAATTAATTATTTTTCAACTGAAAATTCAACTTATTCCAATTGAAAATTTCATAGTTTCAGTTAAAAATCTATTTTTTTAGTTAAATATCCTTTTTCCAATTCTAAATGTTTGTAATACAATTTTCGTTGGCGATTTATCTTTTCAGGAAAAGTTTATTTATCTGTTTGAAAACTCAACTCCTTCAGTTAAAGATTCTTTTTGAAGTATAAAATACTTATGTTTTTTTTAGCATTGGTTTTTTTAACTAAAAATATCAGTGTTCCATTTTTGGTTGAAAATAATTATTTGTTGACTTTGAAATTCCACTATTTTGTTAAAACATTATATTTTTTCTTAGAAAATGATTCTTTCTTTTTGGGAATTATTCTTATGGTTTGAATATTCACCTCCAGGGTTGCAAATTGAAGTGCTCCAGTTAAATATTTATCTTTTTAGTTGAAAATTCATCTTGTTGTTTTGTAATTTAAGTGTTTTGGATGAAGATTCATGTTATTTGAAGATTCATCACATTGGTTGAAAAATGAACTATTTGGTTGGAAGTCTGTTGTTTTTTTTTGGTTATCGTAAATTGATTTTTTTAATTGTAAGTTTAACTGTTCCAATTTTTATAAAATTATTATTTTTTTTTTGTTAAAAATTAGAGTATTCACTCCATAATTGATTTCAAAAACATCCTTCCCATGTAATTTTTGACGAAGAATACGATGATATCATAGGTTTTATCCTAAAACTCACTTAAAAAACGCTAGAAGTGGAAAACCTCAATAAATTCCCTTTTTCCGTGATTTTTCACGTCAAACGTTTTTTACGTAGATTTTATCATAAAACAGATTGCACTTTCATATTCTACGTAAAAAAATACATCAAAAACATGCATGATAAAATATATTGTTTTGGGCTAAAAGATTATATGTGTATTTCATTCAAATTCTAGAACAACTCAACAACATTTTTCACAGTATGATACATACTTTCGATGTATTTTTCTAGGTAGAATACGATGGTATTATTGATTTAATGATAAAATCTACTTAAAAAATTTTAAATGTGAAAAATCACGGAAAACAAGGATTTATTGAGGTTTTCCACTTCTAGCGTTTTTAAAGTGAGTTTAACGTTAAAACCAATGATGCCATTGTATTCTACGTCAAAAATACATGAGGTTCGTGTGTTTGAAAGAATAATTCCATAATTTTTCCTTCTTTCTTATCATGATAATCTTTTTCGCCTGTTTTTACGTGTATTTCTTATGGGGAACCTCAGATGCCTTGCGGCACGTGTTAATCGGGTCAAAAAATTCTTAATTTTTCCGCGCATACTTTTTAACATAATATATAAAGAATTGATTTCTGTCCTGCGAACATGAAAGAAATTTGACGAAGCCGAAGACTAATATACATATATTCAAGTCTTTAGACTTCTGTAGTTGAAATTTTAATCTTCCGGAATAGTACATTCTCAACAGGAAAACCTTATAGTAGGTTAATAATTTCAAACTAAAAATACTTCAAATTGATTTGCTAAATGTTAAAATCTGTGATAATAAAGTTTAAAGAAATATAACTATTCGAAAGTGAAAAATATTCCACCATAACAGATTCAAGAATAAGAAATTTTAAATAAAAGCAGTTGTAAACTTGATCAATTTATTTGAATATAATCGTATATTCCCAAATATCTTCTCCATTCCATCTGCTTGAACTACTTAATTCGACCAACAAACCAATTAACTTCTCAAATTAATATGTCAACAAAATAATTAAGTACACTATTAAAGTATAAGTATTCCAAAAAAACCATCGAGAAAATTGAAAGTCGTTCCTTCTTCCGCATATTTACCACATGAAAGTTTCAAAAATTCTTTCCTCCAGATAAGAAGAAGAATGACGTGTCATGTCGTGTACCGTTGGCGTGCAATGTGTATAACCCGATTATTGTTCATCGTAAGAAGGCTGCATCTTTAATGTGAATGCACGCACTTAAAAGTGTGTCTTTACGATCGTCATTTATTGAAGAATCAATTGCGGCGTGACAAAAATTGCAACCAGAACGAGTGACTTCCTGTTTGCTGCATCAGCGACAGTAATGTCTTCCCAAAGGGGAGTGAGGATTACGCGAGATGAAAATCGTTGAGAAAGAGTTTCACCTGTTCGAGGTAAGGTGCTTGCGGAGGAGGAATCTTCGTGGCCCATTATAAATGTCTCAATAAAGAAGCGACTCTTATGGAGGCAGTAAATTTTATTCGAGGTATTAAAGTTTTATAATTTGTATAAATCCCCAGACCGAAGGTATATATTATGGGCATGGTCTCTGGTTCTTTCGACGCTTCCATGCAGAGAAACACGTTGACAATGTATTCCACCGGTTGATATTACACGTTATTTGACGTATAATAATCGTAACTGTTTCTTGAAAAAAAAAATACATTTACAGTCGGCCGAGTTACGAAAAAGGGTTTGGAAACAATCCCAGCTGCCCCCTTGGAAGCAAATTGTTGTACAGACTAAGGTTTCTCCAAGATTTCTGTCTCCTGAAGAACCTTATGCAACAAGGGATCAAGATAATAAAATGAAAGGTTAAATCGCTCCGGGTACTTATCTTTAATTTTACGAAATAAATTATTATACATAAAAACACTTTTTAAGGTATCAGAGTTTATGGTGGATTCTTTTAATATACAATAAGCTAGTGTCTTACAACCCCCTTTTCTTAAACGTGCTCACAAAATTACACATGAACACGATTTTTTTTCCAATGATTTTCTTCGTTTTAATTCTGTGTCACATTTGCCTAAAAAGTTTCATCGCCATCACTGTGAAGCCTCTCGAACAATGACAATTACACAAGCAAATAAATAGCCAGTCGCACTTAAGTGGTACCACTTCCTAGTCATGTAACAATCGAAGTTTTTTTCGCCCCGAAAGCCAACAACAAAGACATAGTCTACCTTCATAACGGCGACCCTGAGTGGGATCTAATCTGTGTTTAGAAATAGCTCTTGATAACGCGCGAATTTCCCGATGGATTGGAATAGTCCCTGAGGTATATCGGCGGTGAATGAATTTATAGACAATAATTCTGCGGCAATAATTCCATTGTTATCCTTGAAATGTGTTTTCTCTCCTACGCGAGTAACGCTGAACCCTCGCGTTCTATACGGAGGCGGCCTAGACTACCGTGTAATGACTACCGTAGCCATGAAAACGGTTCTTATCTGCACCTAGTTGCAAGAAGGTGAAGATGAAGGAGGATGAGGCTGAGGATGAGAGACCTTATCGAGCAGGATGTCCTCGCGAGGATACGTGCTAAGTAGCAAAGTGTGTAAAACGCGCGTCTAGCTATCGATGCAGTGCCGTATCTTTAGGCGTATCGTATTGACAAGGAGGAGGTCGACGATAACGGGGACGACAACGACAAAGAAGAGAAGCAGCCGACGCGACGCAACGCAACGCGAAGCGACTCGACTATCGACGCGGCATTACTCAGTAAAGTGGCAATGCAACAAAAACACTAACATGAGCAAAGAAACTCACCCCAGATCGAGGTCAAGGGAAACACACTCGGGTTTACAATCTAACTTGAATCTAGTTATTCTAACAGGTTCTGGTTGAACCTTCCGTGGTGTGGTCAAGTCTGGGGTTGCCTTTATTTTCTAACTTTGAAGTTTCTTTGTTCTCACGCCCCAGTTTTATTCGAATATCGGAAAATTCCAATGAAAAAAGAAACAATGGTAAGGTTTCCTATAAAGGATATTTCGTCTGCTTCCGATACAATTTTGATTCGAAGTGTGAGGAGGCTTACAACGCCAGCGAGATCTATCGGCATTTTTGTGTTTATAAAACTATAGTAAAACAGCTATCTTAACCGGGAAACCGGGAAATGACCGGGAATTCAATAAAAAACCGGAAATTGACTTGACTCAACCTAGACGAAAAAATATGGAAAATGACAGCTTTCTTTTTATGAATCGAAAAGAGATCTTATCATTTGATTTAAAGAAAGTGACGTTCCTTTAATCTGATTCTCGAAATATTTGGATATATCTATACGTCATGAGAGGAGTTCCGAATTCGACATTTCGGTGGAAATTTGTCTTTTCGAATTGAAAAATCAATTTTTTGTGGAAATCTATCTTTTTCTTCGGAAGGTAATATTCTCCTTCAAAAATTCTTCCTTACGGTTCACAATTCAAGTTATACAACCAAACGATTTTCATTTCACTGGAACATAATCAAGTTAAAAATTCTCATGTTTGGTTTAAAATTTTTTTTTCAAGCCCAAAATGTCACTATTCCATTTTTGTTTGAAAATTGTATTTTTTGGTTGAAAATAATTTTTCGTCGAAAATTGAATTATTCTAGTTGAAAATATTACAATGTTAATGTTTTTCGTCTACTGGTCTTATCAATATTTAAATAATCGATTATTTGAATATTTTTATTTCAAAATTTGTGGAAAAAATGACTCTTTAGCTTCTCTGGGATGAGTCATTTTTGCACAAATTGTGAAGTAACAATATTTAAATAAATATTGATTTAAATATTTATGAGACCAGTAGACAAAAAACATTAGCATCATAATATTATTATATATGCCTGGTCAAAACCTTAGCATCAAAATTAAAAGTTCTAGTTAAATGTTCATCATTTCAGATAAAAATCCGTCTTTCTGGTTTGAAATTCAACAACTTCAATTAAACTTCTACAATTTTATTTGATTCTTCATCATTTTGTGTATAAATGTGATAATTTGTTTGACAGTTTTTTTTAGAGTTAGTTTTTTTTCAATAATATTATATTGTTTATTTTTCTGTCTACTGGTCTCATCAATATTTAAATAATTAATTATTCAAATATTGTTTTTCTGAATTTTGTCAAAATTAAAATGAGTTTTTTTTTTGTTATAAGTAGTTTTTTAAAACTGAAAATTAAACTTGTTCCAATTGAAAGTTCCGTCGTTTCAGTTAGTAATCTATTTGTTTAGTTAAACATCCATTTTTTCAGATTTAAAATTTGAGTAATCAAATTCTCGTTTACAATTAATCTTTTTTAGTAACAGTTCATTTATCTGTTTTAAAGCTCAACTCCTTCAGTTGAAGAATCTTTTTTCAAGTATAAAATACTTATGCTTTTTTGAAATTGGTTTTTTAAACTAGAAATGTTACTCTTCTCTTTTTGGTTGAAAATAATAATTTTTCTACTTTGAAACTCGACTCTCCTGTTAAAACATTATATTTTTTCTTACAAAATAATTTCTTTCTATTTTGAAATTGGTGTTTGAATATTCACTTCATGGTTGGAAGTTAAAGCGCTGCAGTTAAATATTTATTTTTTTAGTTGAAAATTCATCTTGTTGCTTTGAAGTTAAACTGTTCCGTTTGAAGATTCATAATGTTATCTGAAAATTCATCACATCGGTTGAAAAATCAACTATTATGTTAGAAATCTGTTGTTTTTTGTTGTTGTTGTAAATTGATTTTTCTAATTGTAATTTTAACTGTTTCAATTTAAAAAAGGAAGATATTTTTTTGTTGTGAATTGGAGTATTTCTTCCAAAATTGATTTATTTTGCAATGTTTGATCTGTTGCATTAGAGGATGTTTAATATTAACGTCATGCATACAGATAAACGTTTTCGTTTTGCGACAAATATAAATATGCTACTTCTAGTTGACCGGAAAAATTGAAAAAATTAATCGTGAAAAACCGGGAAATGGCTGGGAATTGAAAATCGTCCGATGAATCGCCACCCTGCCTATTCCCAGTTATCTGTTGCTTTTTGCTAAGTGGTGAAGAATGAGTTCCTGTGACTTTTGCAACATGTTTGAACTTTTGTTTCATCTATGTCAGAGGTGTCTAACGCGTGAGCAACGGTGTAAATAACTGTCACTCGCCAATCCCCTCTCTTACCACCTTGGATGCGTTCATGCGGTGATCACGATGTGAAAAGGGGTCCTCGGCGGCCGGGCTGTGTGAACAGTGCGCGCAAGTAGGCGTGGTCAGGCGTAGTCAGACGAAACTCGTGATGGAACGATGAGAGAATTCTCGATGAAGCGCTCGGAGAAGGTGGAGAAAGGAGAAGCGTCCCAACCTTGCGTTGGACACCCCTGATCTATGTCATCTTCTCCACATTTGAGCCGAAACTCTGTTGATATTAGTCTGTGCCTCAAAGACTATGGTATTGCGTCAGGTGAACAAAAATATAAGAACACTTCTCGTCGATGTCGGAAAAAACCAAGCTGCCATTGCACACGATATTTTATGCGATTAGAATATGGTTTTCGAGCTTTCTCGGCAATTTACGTCCGACGTTTGAGGTTAGTTTAAAGGGATTAATACCGCACAGAACTGTCATGAGAACAGTGCGCGTGCGATGAAGTAACAAATGCGCATGCGCATACTCTGCTAAAGTATACTTTACTGACCGTGGACGGTAAATTACCCCACCACCAACAAAGGCTTACTTTGCTCCTCAAAAACACGCAGTCAACACAAGGAAACCATAGTCGTATTACATAAAATATAATTGTTGCATAAGTCTCCAGTAGGAATCATCGATCTATCAGACAGAAGTTATTTCATTCAGAAGGAGAGGGTGAGAGGCGGGAAACATTATTGATAGATGAAAGAGAAAGTTTTCATGAGTTACAACTGAATTCTCCATGAAAGAATGTTTGCACTCAAATGCAGTAGAAACAAACATTTCAAGAAAATCCGTGACTCTCGACAAGTTTCGTAAACACAGGCTCATAAGAACATCAGGAATACCTCGGAATACTGCTGTTCGGAGGATAAAGGCTTAGTAACTACAAATTCAGCGAATGGAGGAAAATGACGATAATGTTCGAATTTATTCTTCCCAATTTCGCCTAATTTGATAGATATTTTCATCGTTTCCCGACGGTTATTAAGATTTAATGTACCTATTTATGAATGAATAATCAAGAAAAAAGATTGATTCGTTCGCGAAATGATAGATGCTTGAAAATTATTCAGACATATTTATAGATCTCTCGTTAACGAGTTAGTTGACATGAAAAAAAAACAATTTTCGATTTATTGTAGTTAGTGCCTTCATCCTTAGAATAACGGCAGAATACTGGTCAGTCCTCCAGAATACCATATGAAAATTAACATGAAAAGAAGCTCATCCTCAATGATCGATTGACATTATCAGCACTCCCACAATCTCATGGAAAAATAGTGTCATTGTTGGAGGAAGTGAATATTTTCATCAACTCCACTCTATCCTTTATAGTTCTGGAAGGTTGCGTTCCTGGATGAAAGTAACCCTTGAGAAAAAGAAGCGGCAACTCTCAATCCGATGTATCTTGATCCTTTCGCCTGGATGTCAGGTTGTCGAAGAGGAATTCCATCGGAAGCATCAGATCGCGGAGGGAAAAAACGGAAGCGCTTAGCTTCTTACTCCTTCCTGAGTCTCCTCGTCGGAGATATTGCTCTTGCCTCTGATCGGGACGAGCGGAACGAGTCGAACCAGAATGTCCTCAGTGGGCGGTGTTAACGACCGCAGGTCCAAACCCGGAAGATATCGTAGGTCAGGACACTGCAGGTTCTCCTCATGTGAGTGGCCAGTACTTTCCACGATAATCCATCACCTCGACTTTACGACGCCAACAAATCTCCGACAAAATGTCTCCCTGCATCCTTAATTCTACATTGTCTCAAACACACCGATCATCCTTCGCCTATAAATCCTGCTCCTCGGGCGACTTCAAATCACGGGATTCACATCTTTCCGACCTCGCTGAGTCTCTGAATAGTCAAAATACATTCCACAGCTGCATGATTATCAGAATTAAAGTAGACACTAAATACTCAGAAAAAAAATCCCCTTCGTTTTCTAGATTACAACATTTTTCACTCTTAATTTAAATTCTTGAATTTCAATACAGGAAAACCTCGATATAACGCTGTCCAGCTTGTGACCACTTGGGTCTCTTGGTCTTATAGTTGAAATTTCTGTATCATTTTTCCTGTATAGAACGCTTTCCCATTTGAAAATCCCTATTCAGTTGGTCTTATGGAACGCGTTATATCGAGGTTTTACTGTGTTTAAAATTAGAGAGTTTATAATTTGAGTAGTATATATCAAAACATTTTTCAGTTTGCAACCTC
>WSXT02217092.1:0-17218 GCA_011762715.2 Neuroterus valhalla | reverse complement strand
AATTAGCGTGCCAGCTGGCGCCAACTGTGGCCAATGGGCAAACGTCCGCGACGCAAGCGCAAAGAAAAAGTCGCCAATATTGGGATCAGTGGGCGTGGCGCTGATAACCGTGGACTGGCGAAGCTTGCGCAGAGAAATTCAACGGTGCTAGCCAATAGCATGTTTATGAATTAGTATTTCAAAGCAACCAGACAAATTTGGATTGGCTTGCACTGCCGAGTAACAATGCGCAAACTCTACTAGTCTGCCTGGCAGCCTTTGATCGATAATGACCGAGAAAACGATTAAATTTTGAATACATAAAGAACACTGCCAGGCAGGAAGGCGCCTACCTTACTGTTGCTAAGGAACATCGTAGTTTGACGAACCAATTCTTTTGGATCTGAAAAAGCATTTTTTCAATATTTTAAGAAGTACTATATGTAATTATGTATGAAAGAATAGGTGATAAGAATATTAAAAAATGAAAAATGTCCCAATTTGTTCAACTAGTTCAAACAGTTAAAACATCTCCTACTATAGAACTTGAAGCATATTCTCCAATCTTGGGGTCTATAGGCTCATTTCTTAATTTTGGTTTGATTTTGGGAACCTACACAATCGCTAGAAAAAATCTCAGAATTCATAAGTGCTTAGGAGTCGTTTGAGCGCCATCTCAAAGGTAATGGAGATATCTACTTCCCCGAATGACGATCACGATTGACGTGAGATCTGACCGCAGCCACGTGGCTGCGCTGGCTGTACGTTTAGTCCGATAAATATTCTATAGCATAGGGAAAATTCAAGTATGATTTATCCTAATTATTAAACCACTTTTTTGGATATATTTATCTTGGTACAATATTTTGTAATATTTTGTGTATCCTAAATAATAATCGATGAGTATCGTAAACTATGAATATAGTAGATTTCAATTAAATTTCATTTTTGTCATTTATATTCATTATTGAAATTGGACCTTAATGCAGCTAAATCACAAAAGTTTATATTTCTTTTTAAACTAGACAATAATGATTCATTTTACTTCTTTATGATAAACCCGGAAAAAATGAAGATATCCATGAAAATTGATTAGGTTATAAAAATATATGTCGAAAACTTCTAACGATTTCTACTATAAAGAAGAGGATACATATAGAATGAATAAATATAATAAAGTTGGAGAATTGAAAACTGAATTTGTGAGCAATGCTCAAATAGTAATGAATATAATTTTATCAAAAGAACATAATTATTGATTTATTTTAATTATGAATTTTCAAATAAAATGATAAATATCTAACTGGAGCACTTCCAGTTTCAACCATAGAGGTAAATATTTAGGCATGAAAATAATTCTCCAGCATAAAGGATTATTTTTCACAAAAAGTACAATTTCGCAACAAAATAGTTGAATTTCGAACTGAAAAAAGAATTATTTTTATTCACTAATGGGACAGTAACATGTTCAGTTGAAAAAACCGATTTCAAACCAAATATAAGAATTTTCCACTGAAACAAAGAAGCTTCAACTTGAATAGTTGAATTTTTCAGAAAAGATAAATTGTCAACCAAAATTTTAATAGTCAAATTTTGAATCGAAAAAAATGTATGTTTAACTAAACAAATGAATTTTTATTCACAACTGTGGAATTTTTTATTCAAATTAGTTCAATTTTCTTCATTTATAGGTCAATCCGGGTTTTTAATTAAATTCTAGGTTATCTGCCGGTTTTTTCACCAGTCAGTAAAATTCCCTATAATTTTCCAGTTTCCTGGTCAAGTCACCATCCTGTTAATATTAATTGCAGAAGTTGAAAAATAATACAAATAAAAATATTTTCTGTCATAAAAACAGACCCACCCTTTCCAAGTATCGGATGCTACCTTAGGATGTTACAAAGTAAATTCTAAAGATGGAAATTTTTTATGTAAATCCCATGACTTTATTCCAGTTTAAAATTAGCTCTGAAAATAGCTTACTGGTCGATTTTAATACCTTCTTCATCACGAGACACAATAAAAACTTGCACTTTTTCGGAAAAAGTCGCATAACCTGACCTACATACAAAAACAACGCTTTTATACCCACTTCTTACCGTTGATGCATAGAAACCTTGAGATTTTTTAAAGTAAAAAAAAAACATTAATATTTTATTTTCGAGCACAAAAAAATCAAATAATTTCGTTTATGTAGGGTGACCAGATGCTCAGAAAGGAAAAGGAGGACATGATCTTGACCCCCCCTCCCCCCAATAATTATTCCAAAATAAAAGAAATTTTCCGTGAAGATACATTTTTTTCAAATTTTTTGTTATTTTTTTTTTTTATAAAAATTTTTATACAGGGTATATTTAATAATTTTTCGGGTCAAGCAAATAATTTTAAAATTCAACGCAAGAGTACGATTTTAAATTCATTCTGATAGAAATAAGTAAAAGAACAGTTGGAACAGATAATTGGTTCAAGAACACAAGTCAGGTTCATTAACCAGCTATTTTGAATGAAAAATCAAACGAGGGGAGCCTTTTGAATATTTTTTTGGAATTTTTTTCTACAAGACTCAAAAATTGTAGGCACGGTTTCTTGTACTAGGTAAAAAGTAAAACAATTTATCCTCATGATTTTTTTTTTTGACAAAAACAAAATTGTTAGAGGTGTGGAATTTTCAAAATTCAAAAATAATAACGAAAATGAGAATTTTTAGCCAAATGAGACAAGATTGAAAAGGAAGTCAGAAAAAAAAAGCGTTTCTTCTTAGAAATACCACAAGATCGTGAACACAAATTTTCGAATTTTCTCAAAAATTCGAAAACTCCCATTTTGCTTACACAAAAAATAATGAAAAATAATCTGTGAACTCGATAACTTTCGAAAGAATGATCAAATTCGATCGTGCTTTGGTACCCATTTTGAGGGACCAAAAAGACAAGTCGAATTCGTTAACCAGCTATTTTGGATGAAAAATCAGAGAGGGGGAGCATTTTGAACATTTTTTTTTGACTTTCTTTCCAAGACTCAAAAATTGTAAGTACGGTTTCTTGTAGCAAGTGAAAAGTGAAATAATTTATCCTCATGAATTTTTTTTTTTTTGTTAAAAACGAAATTGTCAGAATTGTGGCATTTTCAAAATTCAAAAATATAAACGAAAATGAGAATTTTTAGCCAAACAAGGTAAGATGTGAAAAAAAGTTTGAAGAAAAAAAATGTTTCTTTTTGGGAGCTCTCAAGGATGATCTTTACAACTTTTCAAGTTTTCTCAAAAAGTCGGAAATTCAAATTTTGGTCGCACAAAAAATAATGAAAAAAAAGAAAGATTAATTTTTTGGTCAAACTATGCAAGGTACGGGAAAATATATATGAACTAAAATTGTGTACCAAGAAAAGATCTACGAATTCGGTAAAATTAACTTTTTGATAGGACAAGTAGTATTTTCTTCATTTATAAAAAAACCATTAAAAAAATGAAAAAAATAATCTTCTGGATAATTGACACAAGCTTAGGGAAAATCAAATAGAGACAAGTTTACCTGGAAAATATCTTCAAATGTGTTATCAACTTCTTTAACAGGATATGTAGTTTTCATTTCAATCTGGAAAAATAAAAATAAAAGTGGAATAATAAAATTTTTGAAAAAATGACGAAGAAAAGTAGTTCACCCGAAAATTATCTGTAATTTTTTTATAATTTTTCCTTTGGATGCGTAGTTTTTGTTTCAATCGTCGAAAAAAATTATAGGAATTAAAAAATTGCACTTCTAGAAAAACTACACAGCATGTGAAAAAAATTGGGTAACAAAATTTATCCACTGTTTCGGACAAACGTTGATCGAGTGCGCAGCACGAGACACGAGATGAGATTGTATTCGTCAAAGCCGGAGAAGCTTTAACAAAAGAGAATTCACACTCATCAAAATAAAGCAGTCGACATTTCGCTTTGAGTTTCGCAAGCTTTATATACAAATGCAGGGAGGTACAAAGACCGAGCGCGTAGCGCGAGGTGAATTCATAACCAAGCGCGGAGCGCGAAGCGCGAGATCCGAAAGACGCGCGCCCTAGGCTCGCTCAACCTTGCGAGCGAAGCGAGCCGCGCGCGAAGCGCCCGATGAGAATGTGCCTGCGCAGCAGGCATATTTTTTTTTATTGAAAAATTTCATACTTTGTTTTTGAATTCTTTTGGCAGATAATGCAACATATGAAAAAAATAGCCTGCCAAATTCCTGACATAATCGCACAGGATTTCGTCATTATATACAGAAAGAATAGAATAAAAATCGAATAATCACTTTATAAAAACGTATTTCATTTTAAGTAAACACATTGTATTCCGATTATGATACGGAATATGGATGATAAGATCGTAAGAAAACAGAAATCTGGTTTAAAGCAGATTATTACTGGAACAACGAATCTCAAGAGTTCATGTTTCAACAGATAATCTTATTGATAACACTTCGCGGGGGATATTATATGCGTACTCAGAACATCTCAGTAATGTGATTTTCTTCAATTTTTCCCTAATTCCTAATAAAAAGATGACTAAATTCGGCAAAAATGATCAAATAAAAATTAAATATAAAAAAAATATGGAAACAATTCCATAATTATTTCTATATATTATGCACGTCTAAAAAATCTCGATACTGAGAATAACGCTGAATAATATAATGATATAATAATAAAAAAATCAAATAATATAATAATATACCTGACACTGTACCATATCCGACTTGGGGAAGTTTCCAAAAATAAAGGATTAAAAGATTGTTACGTATCTAAATGAAGAATAATAAAAGAATAATGAAATAGAATGGGGGTGCAATACCAAATTTCCTTATTGTAAATATTCAAAATCAAGTTCTGATTTTACAAGCTTGTAAGCTGCATATTTATTGTTATAATAATTTGTTTATCTATTCCTAAAAATTGTGTTGAAATTTTTGCGCTACTACGCTCCTGATTTACATGAATTCTTAATTGAGTGGGACTTATGCAAGCATGTATAGAGAACTATGCATACATGTATATGTATATATATTCTTGGGTCAGAGCGGTTAATTTATGGGTGGGGAGTGGTGGGGACATTCTGCTTGTGACCGTGCCCGTGCATCAAGAATTTAGAACCAGTTTGCAGTTTGCAGTTTGCCAGTTTCAGACTCAGTCAAGTTGAGTTGAGTTGAGTCATCTCAAGTGAAGTTTAGATCTACAAGAAACAAGTAAAAGAAATTTAATTTCAAAGTGATAATAATAATATAATTATTGCTCGCTACAGGCAAGTACAAACAAAATAATCATAACAATAATCTGTAATAATTCAACAACTGGTGGACTATATTTCGTAAAAATATAAAAGGCTTTTTAGCCGTCAGACATTTTGAAATAAAAAGATAAATTGTTCAAACATAGATTCATACATTCGAAAAGCAAGAAAAATGGAAAACATGAAAATAATTCTTGAAATTTTATCGGCAATTATTATTGATTTAAAATAAAACTAAACCAAACTTTTTCCAGAATTTCATCATTATGAAAAATTATAAAGATTAAGAAACATTTTTTCAATTTATAAGCATCAATATGCTTCAAAAACAATGAAAATTATTTGATTACAAAATATAATAATGTTCGGATAATAAAATATTAGTTTGAGGTTTTCAACAAAATTAAACTCCAAAGTGCCATTTCTGTATGGAAATTATTATGCATTAAAAATGTTTTGCATGTTTCAAATTGAAAGAGATGTATATTTGAAAATGATAAAAGAGAGATTTTTAGAAATATTTGAAGCCTGAATCTATCTTCTTCTAAAATCCGTTTGTACCAAAACATCATCAAGATTAAAATCAAGATGAAGTACTAATGAAGAAAGATAAAATGTCAATGCGACACATATCCTTTTCAAAAATAAATTGAATACATTTTTTATCATTATTAATTAATTTAAAATCAAAAATCAAAATTATTATCATTATTATTAATTTTTGATATTTTGCAATTTCGTCTCTATTTGCCTGTACTATTTTCTCCATTGTTTATGTATCTATAAGTACTTGTCACTAATGTATACACATTTATCAAGAAGGGAGTCAATAGTGATAAGAATAAAGCTAAACTCACTTATTTGTTACAGAAACGTTTGACCATGTCTGCGAAAAATACAGGAAAAGTTATCAACTTCGGAGCAGGCCCAGGAAAACTTCCAGAAGAGGTAAAAGAAACTTGATTATTTTTCTCCTAAAAAAAGCTTTTATACTGAATTTTTGGAAATTATATGGATAATTCATCTTTAAAAAACGCTTGTATTTTCGACCGAAACAAAATTAAAATGTGTGTTATTTCCATGCACAAAAAATTATTCTTTTTTTGTCCAAATCAATTTCCAGTTGAATGTTATTCGGAACTTAATTCTCAAATTTTTATTGCATTGATGCATCATTATAAATTGGAAAATTGATCAAATTTATATGTTGGGTATTCATTTTTTACAAAAATTGATTAATGAAGATTCTTTGTCATCATTGCACCAGGCGTAGTAATTCTTGTTACATACTGATAAGCGTGTTGGCACCTCACGTGATGAGGATACAATTAATATAAATTTTAATTGCACATAAAAACTATTTAAAATTATGATACAAATTAGGCTGAATATTTCACCCATTGGAATCGTTTTGTAGCAGAAATGAATATAATTTGTAAATTCCAGGTCTATACATAAAAAAGCTTGTTTTATTGAGGTCAAATATTTTTCAGCTATTATAGAAGCAGTAAAGTTCACAAAAAAAATGACAAAAAATAGTGCAATTTATCGAAACGAGCGTCATAAGAAATAAAATAATTTAACAACGCTACCGGTTTTACAAATGTAAAGTTATTGGGATCGCAGGTCAAATGCGTTCATTGAACTTTCATCGAGAATTCCTTTTTTTTTTCAATTCTGAATGTCGTTTTGAAAAACTCATTTTCTTGATAATTTAATAATTGTTTTTTTTAGGTGGTACATGAAGTTCAAAAAAAACTGCATTCTTATGGGGACACAAACATCAGTATTTTGGAACTAAGTCATCGTTCTAGTGAATTTCTCAAAATTGTCAACGATGCACAAGCTACCTTGAGAGAACTACTGTGAGTAAAGGAAAAAAAAACATAAGAAAAATGTGGAAAATTTAGTGGAACGATTTGAAGCCCTGCAGATCAAGAATAATGAAGTTTTAAAATCTTTCAGTTGTATTCTTGGACTCAAATAATTCAAAATTTCAATCTTCATTTTTTTAACTTGGAATATCAAAACATTAAAATTGTACTGGTTTCAATCTGATATCAGGGTGTTGATTCGGCGGACGGTTTCGAATTCATGGTCGTTTCCCGGTTTTTCACGGTCAAGTTTTTCAAATTACAAAAATTGGAATAGTTAAACTCACAATTAAGAAAAGCCAATTCACGTTGACAAAAAAAAAACCGATTTAAAACTATTAGTTCATTCTTCAATCAAGAAGATGAATATTCTAATAAAAATATGAATATTTAATTGGAGCACTTCAATTTTTAACCATGAAAGTGAATCTTCAAACAAGAAGAATAATTTTCAAAGAGAAAGAATAATTTTCTAAGAAAAAATACAATGTTTCAACAAAATGGTCGAATTCCGAACTCAAAAAATAATTATTTCCAACCAAAAATTGAACAGTATTATCCTTGTTTAAAAAAACTAATTTCAAACCAAGCATAAGAGTTTTCTACTAAAACGATCTTCAACTGAAGGAGCTGAGTTTTCAAACAGATAAATGAACTTTTACTTTTAATTGGAAAAGATAAATTGTCAACGAAAAATTGAAAACTCAAATTTCAAATTCAAAGAAAAGATGTTCAAATAAACAAATAAATTTTTAACTGAAACTATGTAATTTTCAATTGTAAAAAAGTTTAATTCTCAGTTAAGAAAAATTACTCATAACAAAAAAAAAACTAATTAACCTTCAAGAAAAAAAACTAACTTTCAAACAAAACATTAAATTTTCATACAATTTCTGACAACAAAATTAATTTTTAACCAAAAAATACAATTTTTCAACAAATTGTTTGAAATTTGAGCTATGAAAATTAAAATTAAAAAAAAAATGGAATAGTGACATTTTTGTCTCGAAAAGTTAATTTCAAACCAAACATTAGAGTTTTCAACTAAATGAATGTTCGACTAAAATGAAAAATGTTTTACTTTACAACTCAAATTGTTAAAAGTATAAAAGAATATCAACTTCCGAAGGAAAAGATAATTTTCTACCAAAAAATCAATTTTTCGAGAAAACATGTAAAGTTTCAATGATATGATTGAATTTTCAATTGAAAAAGAGAAATTTTCACTGAATTGACGAATTTTGAACTAGAAAAAAACAATTTTTTATTAAAAAGAATACAGTTAAAATTTCAGATCGAGAAATTGATTTTCCATCAAACTGATGAATTTTCAGGTATAATGATGAATCTTTCGACTACGAAGATTAATTTTCTACAAAAAAGGCAAATTTCCCACGAATATTCGAAAATTCCCACTTGAATATTTCACCCAAAAAATTTAAAGTGATTTTCAACAAAGTATTTACAATTTCAACCAAAGGTGACTTTTGAATCGAAATAATGCAACTTTAACAGAAGAATTTAATTTTCAACAAACAAGTTTAAATTTTAAACAATTATTTGATATTGCAATTAAAAAAGGATGAATTTGCCATGAACAATGTGAACAAGTTTTTTATCATAATTCAGAAATATTTCTTTTCCGGAATACTACTTCTACTCTGAAGACTGCTTGAAGTACTTTCTCCATTTGAAATTAAGAAAAGCAGACTCCAAAATCGTGACAAATTTTGAATTGGAGGAACGATTTTTAAAATTTCCTCTTTTCTAAATCCGAATCATAATAAGTTTAGAAAATCCCCGTTCAATGTAAAAATTCTCTGTTCAGAGTGAAATCATACTTCTTCACTGAAACTCCCTGCCCTAAAATAAAAACTATAATTATTTTCTGAAATTCCCCATCCCGAGTCAGATATATGAGGAAAAGCAAATAAAACGTAATAAGTACATTTTTTTTTTACTTTAAACAATTATTCTTTCTGTATTTTTGGGCTATCATTAATTCAATTATCAAATTTGAGTCGGCTAAAAAAATCTCACAGAGCACCAAATTTGCAGAACGTTTTTCTTAAAATGGAAAAAAAAATTCTTCCTCTCATGGAGTATATAGTATTTAAATACTTCAAGAATCAGATTAAAGGAACGTTACATTCTTTAAATCAAATGATAAAATCTTTTTTTGATTTATAAAAAGAAAGCGGTCATTTCTCGTATTTTTCCGGTAAAATTTTTAATAGTCTACTTGACTATTTAATACTTTAATAGTCAAGTAAATTCCCGGTTTTCAATTCAATTCCCGGTCTTTCCCGGTTTCCCGGTCAAGTCGCCACCCTGGATATATTTAAATTTTGCTCACTTTGATGCCTTACATTGGAATTAAGATTCAAACGTATTTATTTTTGAATGCTTCTCATTCTGGCATTGAAATTGTACACTTCTGAAGAATTGGAAATAAAACTTTTGGAACTTAGAAAGACACGTATAATAGATAAAGAATTTAAAATTTTTTTCAGTAACATTCCGGCCAATTACAAAATTTTATTCATGCAAGGTGGTGGCACAGGCAGTTTTGCAGCAATCCCACTCAACTTGATGAAAAAAACGGGCACTGCAGACTATATTGTAACTGGTGAGAAATTAATTAAAATTTTATCGTATGTACTTTTTAATTATTGAAGCTATAATAACGATCATTTGAAAAATAATATTAGAATAAAAAAACCTTAATTTATTAGAACTTTGGAGATATGTATTTTAAAATCAGAAAACGTTCAATTTGGAAACATAATAATTCAAATTTTGACGTTTTTAATTTTTTGAATACACAGATGAAGCATTTTACTGATGATTGTTGTTCCTTTCAATAGGCACATGGTCGTCAAAAGCAGCGAAGGAAGCTCAACAATTTGGAAAGGTGAATCTAGTTTTACCAAAAACAAGCAAGTATACAGAAATTCCAGATCCTTCTACATGGAATTTGGATCCAAATGCATCGTATGTCTATTACTGCGTTAATGAAACAGTTCATGGTTAGTATATTTTTATATCTGCAATATTCACATACAGTCATATTTTAGAATTTGAATAGTTAGAAGTTGCACGATTTGTAGTTTTAATCGTTCAAAACAAAATAAGTTCAGGTTGGAATGCTTCTGCAATTCTGGATTCAGAGCTTTAGAAATCAAACAGTTTCACATGGTTTTAAATCCAAAATCAAATAAAAAATGTATAATAATCAGTGCTGGATTTACACTAGCGGCCCTCGGGGCGCAGGCTCAGGGCGGCAAAATTTAGGGGACGGCAAATTTTTGGTGAAGATCATTTCCGAGTGAACACTTTCAATGTCATTCTTGAAAATCTCGATTCTGAATTGAAAAAAGAGATGCGTAGCATATGAAGAAATTGATGAAAAATTCTCAGTTATTACTCATTTCGGCTACTCAAGTCCCAGTAAAATTCGTTAGAAGTCAGAACATTTGAGAAACATTTATTCTTTAGACCTCTAGTGTTCATTGGATGACGAATTTGTTGCTTTTTCACGCATTTTGCTCCGCTCAAAAGATGGAACACATACACGGAAAAAATATGTCCCGTAAAAAGTGTAGAATTAGTCCAAGAGTCTTGGACGGATACCAAAATGTTGGAGATCTTGGAAGACTTTTGATAACAGATTCCAAACTTTTCAATAATAAATGCTCGCAAATGAAGATAGCTCTAACCTGCAAAATTACGCTTCTCCTTTAACGCAAAAACCGATTAAGAATTATGCCTGTATATGTATATGGTTCTACAAATTTTACGTCAAATTATACGATCTGGGTAAACTCCTCAGTTCATAAACTGCGCGGTGTATTTTTGCCTACAAAAATATATATTTCTCTTCTTCCTATAGTAGAAAAAGGTTTTCAATCTTTCCAACAACCCTAATTCACAATTTTTAATTAAAACGAATCCACCTGGCAATTATAAAAGAAATTAAATTAAATTCTTTACCATGACTCAGTACAATTTTTCATGAGCTCATTATACTTATTTTCAAGGATTATTCGAAAAATTACTCTTTGAATTAAAGAAAAAAATATAATCATCCGCAAATCTCATAAAAAATTACTCACAGTGCAAGCCGATTGAAGTCCAAAAACGTTTATCATTCCGTAAATTTTCAAGAGTAAAAAAGAAGATAAAAATGAATGCAATATCTTCTTTTATAACTAACTAAATATATTTTTTGGCTCCAAATTAACTATGTAAAAAACTATATTTCGACAAAAGAGGTAAATTTCTAAACCGAAAGGTGAATTTTGAAAAAATAAATTTTCAACAAAGTAGTTTCGCTTATAACCGAGCTTATAACCGATTTTTCGAGAAGAAGGAAATATAATTTTTAAAAAATTCTTCTTAATATCATGCGGTACACCCAGACTTTGGAAAAAAAATATTTTGGGACTTTTTTTAAAGGGGGAAATATTTTCGATAAATTTTCCTACTTTTCGAAAAATTTCATCATTCCCGGATGTAAAAAAGTTTTTACTTCAACATCTCTCCATATTCTTATGTAACAAAAGCAAAAAGTTAAACTTTCATAAAAATAAAATAAATTTCCTACCAAGAAGATAAATGTTGTCTCGAAAAAGAAGAATTTTCAGGAAAATACATCAGTTTTCAACAAAGTTGTTGTATTTTTAAGTTAATGAGCCGAGTCATCTAAAAAACATTTGATATTCTTAACCCAAATGTATGATCTTCCAATAAAAGAGTGCATTTCTTAACATAAATATGAATTTGTACCAAAATGTGTAAGTTCTAACTCGAAAATATTATTTTTTAATAAGAAGGGTTATTTTATGTCAAACAGTTTAATATTTGAAAGAAAAATTCATTTTTTAAAATTTGGTTTTGAGGAATAGGAAAAATTAAAAAATGAATGTAATATCTTCTTTTATAACTAACAAAATGGATTTTTTGGGTCCCAAATTAACTAAGTAAAAGACGATGTTTCAACGAAAGAGTTTAATTTTCAGACCGAAAGGTAAATCTTGAAAAAAGGAGATTATTGTTGTCCCCAAAAAAAAAGAGTTTTTAAGAAAATACATAAATTTCCAACAAAATTGTTGTATTCTAAAGCCTGTTCTACGATTCATCCAAAGGAGATTTGAATTTTAAATCCAAACATATAATTTTTGAACTGTAGAGGTAATTTTTGAATATAAATATGAATTTTGTACAAAAATGTAGAAGCTTTATCTCAAAAATGTAATTTTTGAAAAGGACGGTTATTTTTTGCCAAAAATTTAAAAATTCAAAACAAAATTCCATTTTTCGAAATTCAAATTTCAGGAGTAAAAAAATACAAAAAAATGCAATATCTTTTTTTTTATATCCAACAAAATAGATTTTTTGGAATAAATCAATTGTTAACAAAATTGTTGTATTAGCCAACGATACGAATCATCTAAAGGAGATTTGAATTTTTAACCTAAACATATAATTTTTCAACTGTAGAGGTAAGTTTTGATCATAAATATTAATTTTGTACAAAAATGTAGAAGATCTAACTCAAAAAAGTAATTTTTGAAAAGGAAGGTTATTTTTTGCCAAAAAATTACAAAATTCGATAGGAAATTTCATTTTCCGAAATTTAAATTTTAGGAACAACAAAATACAAAAAAAAAATGCACCTTCATATAGTTTCTTGCAAAAATCACTTAAACAGTCTATAAATTTGTCCGAATCCCATATTCCCATACCATTTTACCATCAGTATTCTCAATTCCGACTATTTCAGTGCTCGAATTTCCTTTCCTAGTCTTTTTAACTTTTTTTTATATCCAACAAAATGGATTTTTTGGGCTCCAATAACAATCAATTTCTATGTGTATATTTCAAGTTATTTCAGGAAAAGAAATTCATCTTACTTATATTATCAATCTTCCAGCACTCATAGAATTCATGAAATCTTAAAAATTGAAAAGCTGAAAAAAATCCAATGACCTAGTCACAATATAACATTTAGATAAAACATATCAACAAAATATTCTACGTTGAAGTAATAAAATTAAACATGAGTTGAGCAAACAAAAATTTTTAACCCATCACTGGTCGTTTCTCACAAGCGGTGAGAATTTTTTTGGTTAGCATATAAGGAACATTTTGACCTATATTTTCAGCGCATAATATTCTGCTTCAGAACCCGTCATATTTTCTAAGAGTGTCTTACAAATTATATTCGCTACCTTTTTACTTTTTCCCAGATTGTCTTAGACATATCTTGTGAATATTCAAAGAAAGAGGCTTTCAATTTTTATAACATTTTAGTACCCGTGCAGGATTCCCAGACTGAGTTCTACACTTTTATAGGACAGATTTTTTCCGTGTATTTATTACATTAGCGTCGATCGATTGCGGCGCAGAACGTTCATTTTCATGTTTGGAAAAAATCAAAAACCATTTACGTTCTACTATGAGCGGAAATTCTGTGTATTGAGCCGGACTTCCTAAAACGTTTGGATTGTGAGGACTCAATGATGCAGTTTGCGGAAAAGAAGTCAGACGCGTTTGCCTTCGAGTAGAAGAATATCCTATATACTTCTTAGCAAATATCTTGTAACCTGTTTAGCCATTGCAATTGTATGTTCTGGATATGTTTAAATTGTTGCACGCTTTCAATTCAGCTATAATTCAATAACTTCATTAATCTTCCGCAATATGAAAAATGGTAGACGAGGATTTGCATTTCTTCAATTCTTTCCAATTCTTCATGAATTTTTTATAACAATAAAAATGTTCACTTACAACATACAAGGATTTTCTTCCTCGATCATGTGAGTTTCGATTACAAGGTATTTGGTGTATGCTTGGAAAAAGGGCGGCATTTCCATGATGCCCAGGCGGCGCTCAAGGTAAATCCGGCCTTGATAATAATGGATGGAAAAATGGCTTTGCGTTAGAAATACATAACAAAAATATTTTCAATTGTTAAAAGAGATGTGTAAATCCTTTTTAATATATAGACCATATTTCGACTTCTTCCAATTTTTTAATTTTAAAGCTTTTGAGGCTGCCTTCTATTTTTAATCCAATTATTTTTATCTATAGGTATCGAATTTGACTTCGTTCCTGACACGAAAGGTGTTCCTTTGGTAGCTGACATGTCATCCAATATCTTGACAAAACCTTTGGACATAAATAAGGTCAATAATTTTAATTAACAGATTTATACATACATATTTTACTGATTTATACATTTTCTTCTACATATACATACTTTCATACAATAAACCATTTCATTAAGAGGCCTAGCTATTATTTATATGTATAATTCTTAGTTTAAAAAATATATAATTTCAGTTTGCAGTTATTTTTGCTGGGGCGCAAAAGAATTTTGGTCCAGCTGGTGTAACGCTAGTAATTATTCGAGATGATCTTTTGGGTCAATCTATGCAAGTTTGTCCATCAGTATTAGACTTCAAAATTACTGCCGATAACAATTCGATTTACAACACTCCTCCAACGTTCCAGTGAGTTTATATGTATAATGTGAATCGTTCAGACTTGGAGAATTTGAGTGATTATTGATTAGAATGAATTATGATTATTGATTAATGATTAGAATGACAAAATAAGTAAAATACAATACAATCAGTTTCACCACCGAAGACAATAAGAGAACAAAACAACATTTTAACTTCCAAATTATACCAAAATTTTGATTAAATGGTAAATTATTCATTTATTACTTCTTGAATGAAACTTTTATCAATTTCAGAATATACTTTGTTGGTCGAGTTTTTGAGTGGATCAAGAGGAATGGAGGCGTCGAGGGAATGGAAAAACTAGCTTTAAAAAAAAGCAGCAAGATTTATGATATAATCGACCAATCAGAAGGATTTTATATCTGCCCTCTGAATAAAAAATGCCGTAGCAAAATGAATGTGCCCTTCAGAATAGGCAACAACGAAGATCTTGAAAAAGAATTTCTCGCTGGAGCCAGTGAACGTGGAATGCTCCAATTAAAGGGACACAGGTTTGTTTGTTTATAGTTTAAAATATGTTTTCCTTTGAGAAAATCGATCGCGGCTGTTTTTAGAGAGGATAAACAATGAAAAAGGAAAATATTCATTTATATTAAACACAAGCAATTTTTTCAATTGATAAAAAATTGTTCTTAAGATACAAACAATACGAGAAATCATCAAATTCTATTGTAATTCAGGCAGTGTTTAACTGTAATAATTTATGCTTGGTTTTTCAGATCTGTAGGTGGAATTCGCGCTTCACTGTATAATGCGGTAACATTAGAAGAGGCTGAAACTTTAGCTTCCTACATGAGATGGTTCCAGCAATCAAAGAAATAGTGCAATTAATTCTAAGGAAAATAACGAATTTTGTAAAAATGATATATATTTAGAAAACAATTTTTAATTATTTGTGAAACAGTATTGAATTGTTTTTTACGCAATTGTGATTTTAGAATTTGTAATATGACTGTCAATACCTTTTATGGAAGTGAAAGATTTTTATAAATATTTAATTATATTTACTCATTTTAGAAGATACATCCCACATTTCGTAAAACCTTACATTTTCAAATCCATTTGTACATAGAAAATGTTCTTTAAAAAAGCTTTCAAAACTGAGTATTTTCAATTTATAATCCTCAAAACCAAACTGAGAAAAGCATTTACAATTCAACAATTTTTATTCCAAAAATTTAACCATATACAAGTTCAATTAACAAGTTCGTGAAGAAGTTCAATAAATTTTTAAACACCTTTAAATGTAGTCAATCTCCAATTCAGGATCACTTGAAATCTTGTTTCCTTTGAATCTGACATCCATTCAAGCTGAACAATTTTCAGTTAGGAACCCCTAAACTTTTGAAACTAAAAATTCAAAACTGGATATTGGTAAAGTTTTCAAGATTGGTTCAATTTCGAAACTCTGCAGGAATTAAACAAACAAACAAACAATTAACAATTAACATTAAACAATTCCTGTTTGTTTCAAACATTCCTTGAAACAAACAATTAACATCCAAATTCCCATTTCAGAATTTTGTATAATAAATAAATAAATGTTATATTTTAATGCCAAAGAAGAAATATACCAAATATAATTGTATGAGGAAAACTGTGGATAATAAATTACTTAATTAATTGTAAAAAATGATTTAAAAATATTGAATGTTTTATTATTTTATTTGGTTCTCAAGAACTTCTACTTAAGAAAAACCTCTAACCGCCGCAGTAAAACAATTGAATTATAAAAAATATTTAACATCAAACCTTTTGAAGTGAGCATTACACGTTCCAAGTTCTCTCATTCGGCCCTTTTGAAAATAGATCCTTTCTTCGAAAATCAAAACCCTGCTTTGATGCAGAAATATGCTTTCTGTTATTGAGATTGCTCAGCAAAAGTAATATCCAGTAATCTCTCCAAACTTTGATTAGTACCTCGACATCCATCTATTACGGCTTTTGACCACTAAAATTTATAAAGATAATTAATAAGTAATTACTTTAACTGTTATAGAAAATGTATTATTTGAAAAAATTCTTCACTAGGTGATGGCAAAATCTTCACTGTAAAAAATTTCGGAAAATTTCCCACTCATTTTGCGAGTTAAATTCCCATATTTGGTTGGAAAAAATTATTTTCCTAAAAAAGTTGGAAATTTTCCCAGAACTTTGGAAAAATTTCCCTACTGAATGGAAATATTTCGATCGGTTTGGGAATTTTCACATTCATATTTTGAAATGGGAAATTCCTACAGTATTTGGGAAATTTTCTCAATTTATACATAGAAAAATTCTCACTGCTATAGAAAATATTCTTTTTGCCTTGGGGAAATTTGCAAATAAGTTCGTAAGTAAGAAGACTCCATAATATTTAGAAAAATTTTCAAATTCAGGAGGAATTTTACAAAACCTTTTTTAGGAGGAATTCCTAGTGCTGCGTATTAGGAAAACATTCATTTCCATATAAATAAGAAATTTTTCTCAAATTAGAAAATTTTTAATTTTTTCCACAGATAATATTCCCTATTTACTTGCATTGCAATACACTCTTAAGGGCAAAAGTGTAATTAATTAATTGCATGTAATTA
>WSXT02217081.1:0-17218 GCA_011762715.2 Neuroterus valhalla | reverse complement strand
CGTGGCACTTGCCGGATGGATGCAAAGAGCAGTCATTCTTGGGTCGCTCCGTGTGCTTAAGAGACACGAAGGTTTCAACGGCCAGTCGTTGTAATTTTGTCGCACATGTGGTCACTCATCCCACGTTCGTAAGACGTGGCCATAGGTGTATTTAACCGCGGTTCGACTAGGTGCAATTTTGATTTATATATATATATATATTGAATTCGCCATTTACAATAGATAGAAAATTTTGAATCTTAAACCAAAAGAGGACAAATTTTAAACCATAAAGATAAACTTTTAATAAAAAAAATAAACTTCTGATTGGAGAGACAAATGTGTTAAGTTAGCTCAATATCATGCCACTAGGTAAAATAGGCAAGAACGTGCCTTTTATGAAACGATATTTTTTACCAAAAAGCAGAAACACTGGATTCAGCTTCAGGAAACTCACAGACCCCCAGGTAACAATTTCCTAGTAATATTGGCACGCCCTTCACAATTTTTAATTTCGTTATCCCTACACTAGGTTCAGACTCAAGGACTTAAAAAACCAATAGAGAGGATCCAGTTTTTCAAATGAATCGAACCCTTATTATTGTTCTGCAATCGTGCTCACTGTAGAACGTGACTAAAATTGGGGCCCCTCCCTGATTCCTAAAAAGGAAACAGATCCCGTATCTTCCTCGAATGTTGACGAGTCCCTATCTCAATTATCTTAATTCGAAATATTCCTGCGTGATTCTAGTAAACAATGTGTGGATTCTTGGAGCGCGCAGACTAATGCAAACGACCCAGAACAATGCAGTTTGTAAGATGGAGTGCGCTGGAGCTAAGTGCACGCCACGCCACGTGTGTACATTGCACACTCCAAACGCAGGGAGTCACGCACGTCCTTATCATTGCGTTCACATCCGCGATGAGGCGGAGAAACGGAAAGAGAGAAGGCGGCAGCGACCAAGAAGAGGAAAAAAAATCCGGAGTTCCCAGGATCCTCGTCGACTTTTTTAACCGGCATACGCCACGTAGCAACGCGGAAGAGATTTTGTTTCCAGTTACAAGAGGGATCATCAACCATACCATACCATTTCGTCTCGTAATGCATTCTCCACATTTTCATCTGAGACTTTATGTCCTTCTTGTGACGTGCACAGGATCAGGTACTTTCCCATCATCAGCAAAATCCCAATGACTCTAGCTCATACTTTTAATTGAGGATTCATCGTCATAAATATCTTCAAAAACACAATTTACCTCTAAACAAAACTTCTTCATGAATGATGCGCATTATCAGAGAGGAGCTTCAGAGCGTCAAAAAAAGCGATTCTCAGACATTTCTCTACATATAAACTAAATATCTATGAGAACGTTGCGCAAGCATGTTAAAGACACTGCTCAATAGCATACACTCCACTCAACACTCTCACAAGATAAGCCAAAGTTTAGCTGTATCCACTTTATCGAGAGCTTCGTCTAGATTGACAAACATACCAAGAACTTCTTTTTGCACTTTTAAAGATTTTTCCGCAATCCGTCTCAAGCTAAATATCTGATCTGCATATAAACTCCGTGGCATCAATCTGCCCAAGGCATTCCATATTCCTCCTTCATTTATTCCCATGTCCTTATTGCCCATTTCTTATTCCCATGCCTTTTAAGGCATTTTGGTAGATAATTTTATATACGATACTTAGTATGCTGATCGATCTATATTCAGCACAGTCACATTCCCCTTAGAGATTCGTTTGATAATTGCTTTTCTCGAATCATTTGGAACATCACTATTCACAGCGCACATATTTATTAATGTACTGAGTAACACGAACTGGCCCAATTATGTCTTCCAGTCTTCTCTACGGTAGTACGTATATTCATTCATCTTCTTACGGTTTATTATTTGTACTCTTGGCTCTAATGGATCTACCATTTCTCTTTTCCCTTCTTTGAATCAATCAGCATTTCTTTGCGTCCAATCTTGAACAAGGTTCATCCTCACAACTATTTGAAAGTGATATGTTCCACTTTCCTAACTCCATACATCTCTTGTATCTTTAACTAGTCCTTTTATTCTTCATGTGGTGGTAAAAATAGGCTTTTAAAAAGAAATGAGATAATTAATTTTTCCATGTTAAAAAAAACCGATAAAGGAAGAAAAAGTAAAACCTAGGGGAAATAGAAAAAAATTCGGAAAAAGATGCAGAAGAAGAAGGGCTAGAGGAAGGGACATGAGGAGAAATGATGACGAATATAAGAAAGAGCAGAAAGTTCGAGGAATCAACAAAAGTGAGTATAGATGTTGAGGAAATTTAGGACAATCTGGAAATGTAAAAAATTTGATGAGTTGAGGGAGGGTAATGGAAAAAGAGTTAAGCAGAAGTAATGGAAATGAGAGGAAGCACAAGGCAATAGAGGAAATAATAAATGATGCGGTATAATGTCAAAGAGAGTAAGGGAAAGTGAGGCGAATAAAGGAATATGGGAAAAGTAAATCTCTGAGGGTAATTAGTAAGAGGAGGAGGAATGGCAGTGAGAGAAAACAGTAGGAAGTGTGGAGCAACGAGGAAGTCAGGGGTTGACTTTTCACCTACCGCAGTCTGAATTTGTTCGCTGATTTTTCCCTCTCATTTTCTTATTCTTTCTTCTCTTCCGTTTCAACCAATATCTTTTTCAAAGCAAAAAACCAGGGAAGGGTAATTGTAACGTGAAGGATGAAAGGTTTTGCATGAAAAAGTGGGAGGAAAGGAGTGTGAGGAGAAATGGGCCAGTAAGAAGAAGGTTTCATATAAAGTAAGGAACGAAAATAGCATGTGAGACAAGCTCAGAGGTAGAATAGAAAACGGTGGGTTATGTGGTAAGGAAAGAGCCTCAAAGGGGTTAGTTCAGAAGAAAGTCAGAAAAGAGAGCACAGAAATTTGAAGAAAAACTAAGAGAGGTAAAGGAAGCAGACTTAGCGAGGAAGTATTACACAGAGATGGAAGAAAGAGGATATGAAGAAATGAAAACACAAGGATTGCCAAAATATCCGCGAAGATGATTGTGAGAAAGGATATGGACAAGAATAGCTGTACGGGGACCTAAGAATGTAGTAAAGGAAGCAATGTAGTAGGAGAAGTATGAGGAGAGAAAGTGCAGAGTCTTCAAATAGGCCGAGGAAAAATGAGAGCATGTATGGGATGGTTGTATGAGAGAAGACGAAGATGAAGAGGGGAGAGTATGGCAAGAGGGTTTAAAGGAAATTTTGAGGGAAGAGTGAATGTGAGAAAAATGGATGGAACAGGTAGAAGAAGCTAGGGGAGTGAAAGAAGAAGGATAAGGGAGTGTGGGGAAGAGAGGATGGGAAGCTGCAGTGCAAGAGTGGTGGAAAAAGAAGCCGAATTCACGTAGAAGCATAATAGTAGTTGAAATTGTACAGTAAGATTAAGGAAATAGAACAAGATGAGGATACCCTGAAAAATATATCAAGGAAATGCTCCTAGAGGGTAAGCAGATAAGATACAGGTGTGAGCAGTAATGAAAAGGAGTGAATCCGAACAGAGAGAGGAGGCGAACAAAGGGATATAAGGAGAAATCGGCATATGTGAGAAACGGAACAGATCAAGAAAAAAGAATTTAAGGAGGGAAGGAGAAGATACAATTGGAGAAGGAGGAATTTGAGGGGAGGATGTAGAGAAAGTGAGACTTAACGTGGTGAAGTGAGGGGAAGTGAAAATTAATATAAGAAAGTGCGGAAAGGTAAGGGAATCACAGAAAGTGGATATAGGGGTAGATGAAATTGAGGATGAACAATAGTATGTAAGTAATGTAGAGGGTTAAGAAAGAACAATCGAAGGGGGGAAAGGAATGAGAAAAATAAGAGAACGTTGAAAGAGGAGATTGAGGAATCCAAGGGCAAACTAGCAGGGGTAAGTGGGAGTTATGAGAAATGGAGGGAAGTGATTAAGGACAAACAATAGGGGGGGGGGGGAGAGGAAATAGGAATTTCTAAAAGCAGACCTCCGGTTTCTTCTCTAGATCTTCTTTTATCCTTTTTTTATTCCTTCATCCCTTTTTTACCCAACTGGTATCCTTTGCGAGAGCGAAAAACAAGAGAAGGTACATTGTTATGCACCGTTGCATTGCAGAGGTCGTCACTTGGCTCGAGGTCGACACATAAAGCATCCTCTGGGTCAGGATTGGGCCTTACGAAACGAATCTACTCTGTCGCGGGGAGGAAAATAACGTCCTTCCACATCTTACGCGGTACCGTATACATTTCCTGAGTTCTACGTGCAGGAACGAGAGAAATGTCCGGTGGAATTGAAATTCTGATCTGGTACTTGAGACCAAATGTGATATTCGACGAAGACGCGTTACCCGCACGCACTAAGAGTCGTGCAGCTCTTCTTGCTGATTGCTAAGAGAATGAGAGAAAGAGGAATAAGATTTGATATTTGAAAATTTTTAATGGGGAATATATCATGACTTGTTTTCGAAAACTAGTATCAACAATACTAGATGTTTGCGAAAGATCGCGTCGGATTTAAACGGATTGCATAAGATTTTAAAGGATTGCAGAAGGTTGGATTAAAATAATATAGGATAACGAGGCATTCTAGAGGATCTCATAGAATCGTTTAAGATTGCATGCGATTTCGAGCTATCATGAAGGATTGCAAAGGACTGTCAAGGCATATGACTTCGTAAAATTTTAATAGGATTTGTAGCAGTGCATGGGATTACGAGCGTTGTGGGGGGTAAAATGGAGTGAGGGGATGTAATGGTGAAAGAGAAAAGTGCAAAGAGTTAAGAAAATCAGGAGAAGTAGGTGTAGATTTAAGGGGAAGAGAGAAAAAATAAGGAAATGTCGAGAATGTGAGGGTGTAGGCGGAAATCCATGGTGAGAGAAAGTAGGGAAAGTGGGGCAGATCCACAAATGATGCAAAATCAGGGTCATGGTAGAGGAAAGAGGAGAAATCAGGGACTATGAGGAAAATAAGGATTTGGTGACGAACAATGGAAGTAAGGCTAAAGAGAAGAAGTAAGAGGGAATGGAAACAAGTGTGAAGGGTCAAAGAACAATTTAAAGGAAGAGCTAAGGGGTTTCTCTTCGAAAGTTTGGAAGTAGAAATTAAAAATTTGTATTGTTCATCCCGATCACAAACAATTGGGAACGACTGCCTGAAATCGCATGAGATTTACTGAACATGCATTAGATCACAAGAAACGCATTGCTGTGTACCGAGTTTTATAGAGAAGGCCAAAAATTTCAGAACGATTTCATCGAGATTGGATAGGTCTGTAAATCTTTTGGAGAAATTGTATAGCATTACAAAGGATCACAATCCATTAGGGATTGTAAAGGAATTAACAGACATGCGAAAGACTGCAAAAGAACTATCAAGATTGCTAAAGATTACAAGGAATTCAAGAGGATGGCATCGCATTACATCCAGATTGCTGAGGACTAAAAACAGTTATCAAGGACTCCATGGGATCCTCACCGATTGATACAGATTCCATATAATTCCACATAATTTGCATGAGATGACAAGATATTTGATAGGAATTGCTCGAGTATTCGTAGAAATGTAATTTTCATAAGATTTCAAGCAATGTATGGTATAGCGCAAAGGTTTTGAACAGATCTTTTAGTATTTTTTAAGTGATAGCATAAGGACTGCATGGAATTATAAGACTTTTGAAGGAATATAAGGAATCACATCATGCTAAAAGAAATAGCAATGAAATTTGAAGGATCGCATCGCATTGAATCAAGATTGCCATGAGATTACTAGCAACTATGTATCACCGCATAAAATCGCAAAGGATTGGAGGAGATTGCATAGGATTGAACAGAATTACTATGGGATCGCAACTAATGCAAGTGAAAGCGGAACATGACATGGGGATTGCTCAAAATATCCCTATGATAACATCAAGATTGCATGAAAACGAGGCATTTTGAAAAATTGTATGGGATTTATTGCGATTGGAATTGATTGTGAAGCGTGGGATTGCGGAGGGTTGCATCTGCATCGCATGAGAATATAAGGCATTTTAAATAATCACATAGGATTGCGAAAGTCTTCGTGAGATTGTATCAAGATTGCAAAAGATTGCAAGGAATTGAAGAGGACAGCATTGCGTTTCATCAAGTTTTTTATAGGATTTTAAACGAATATTAAGGACTTCATGGGATGTTGAAAACTGCAAGAATGCATATGATCACAAGCAGTTGTGATTTACATGAGATTCTGCGGAATGCGTATAAGATTGCAAGCAATGCATTGGATTGCGAAACAGTAAATGGAGATTGATACTAATATCCTTGTGATAAAATCACGATCGCATGATTACAAAGCATTTTGGATGATTGAATGAGATTCAGATTGATTGTGATGTGTAGCGAGTTGCATAGGATTTCAAAGGACTGCATGGATTCATATCATGACGGCAAGAGATCACAAGGCAGATTAAAGGATTACATCCTCATCGCACGAGAATGTGAGGCATTTTGGAAAATCACATAAGATTGCGAAATACTTTATGGGATTGCAAAAGATTGCAAGAGAATAAGACAGATCACAATCCGATTCCAGGGATTGTATCGTGTTGCATCTGGGATGCATAGGATTACAAGCAGTGAGACTGCATAGCAGTCTTCTTGCCATGTAAAAATATAGCATTGAATTTCATTAAAATTGCGTAGGAGTATGAACGATGACCAAAGACTGCATGGGATTGTAAAAAACTGCATAGAATCTTATTAGGCAATGCATGAAATTGCACAAAATCAATAGAGATTGTTTGAAATTTCATAGTGATTACATCAATGTTTCATGGGATTAGGTGTTTCTTGAATAACTGTACAGGTTCGTAAGAGAATAAAATAGATCGCAAACCAATTCGAGGGATTGCATCGTTATACATTAGAGTTGCATAGGATTACAAGCAGTTGTGTTTTATATGAGATTCTACGAGATTTGCATAAGACTGCAGGAATCGCATGGGATTGCGGAACATTAGATGGAGATATCTTGAAATATCCTTGTGATAATATGAAGACTGCATGATAACAAGGCATTTTGAAGGATTGCGTGGGATTGAATGAAAATATGATGGATTGCGAAGTTTACAAGGCTGCATAGGATTTCAAAGGACTACATAAAATTTTATCATGATTGCGAAGGATCGCAAGCCATGCAAGAAGATAGCATTGCGGGTGATTGAGATTACAGAGGATTATAAACGATAACGAAAGACTGCATGGGATTGTAAAAAACTGCATGAAATCTTATTCAGCAATGCATGAAATAGCAGAAAATTTTATGAAAATTGTTCAGAACCTCATTATGTTTACATTGTGTACACGATCGCCCAAAATTCAAAGACATATTGGAATGCAAACAGCTTTAATTCATGTGAGAATCTGAGGGATTAACATCAGATTGTATACAATGCATGCAATCGCAGAAGATTTCATAGAGATTGTTCGAAATTCAATAGTGATTGAACCCAGGTTGCATGGATAAAAGGCATTTCATCATATCGAATGGAATCGCTTGGGATTACAATGGATTGTAAAATATAAAAGATTACATGGGATTGCAAAGGATTGCAAAAGATTGTATCCATATTGCAAGAAATTACGAGGAATTTGAAAGGATTCTATCTCATCGCATAGAATTTAAAGGTACGCTGAAGAATCGCATAGGATGAGAAGTGGCTACAAAGATTCACATGAAATTGATCGTGATACAATGTATTGAGAAATTTAAATTATAGTATATGGGGCAAAATTCGTCAAGTGTACACGCCTAAAAATTTGTTGTCTTCGATTTTCTTGAAAGTTCGTGAAATTATTGTCATATTGAACCTCTTTTTATTCCCCCAAGGGAACGTCTCTAGTACGACGGGTTGTCAGTATACAGGGGCTCGAATTTTCAACCTTGTACCGCACACGCTGATACTCAATTAACCATAACTTCCACAAAACTTATCCAAATTGACTTTTTTATAGAGGTTTTGAAAACATTTTTTCATGAGCTTTACGTCTAAAACAATTATTTTGGATAAGAAAAAATTATTTGAGCTCCATTTCCCAAATTTAAACATATTTTTGAGTTTTTCTCCAAGTACGGCCGTGGTTTTTCTTTCCAAATTTTTTTAAAAAAAAAGCTTGACTTTTTCCCTTCAAAATGAGCCATTGCCGAAAGTGGGGCGAAAGAAATTTGTGGAGATATATAACACTTCTTGCGCGCGGTTTCTGCGTCGCAGTGCAGCAAAGCGCCATAATCACGACGTACCGTCCATTGGGTACTGATTTAATCAAAGTTTGTATAATTTGTTTGTAAAACTGTTATTTTTGGCTTGTACGAAATTAAAAATAAAAATAAATTTATAATTTGGGGTGTCTTTTTTGTGCGAATCCCCTTGCCTTTCACATCGAAAATTGAGTCAAATACTTTGCTTATTACAGAGTATGTGCCCTTCCCTTCCTTCTTTGCCTCACAGTTTTTTTTCGGGAAAACATCAGTTTCTAATGATGAGGAATATTTTCTCAAAATAAGAGTGGATTCACTAGAAGGAACGAAACAGTGATATTTTTGTGTACCAGGCACTGTGTTTGCTGATGCGAATCTACTCTTCAGTTCTTGAGCTGTGATGGCGTGATTTTCTTTGGGACTGAGGAATACTACAGTTTCAACTAAATTTTTCTTTGCCCATTGATACAAGGCATCAGCAGTCAAAATCGGATCTTTAGATGACGCTTGTAGGCTAGCACGCGCTGCGAGTCTTTTTAAATTTCCCCCAATACCCTCACAAAGGCCTTTTCCGTGCGCCGTTGCATGGAAATGCCACTCAGCTGGAATACCAAAATCCATTTCATGGTGGAGCAAATTCATGAAATTATACTTATTTTTAAAGTGCTGGGCGGCTCCATCTGTAAAATAAATCATTTTTTTGGGTTGGAAATTCTCTTTCAAATAGTGTGTAATATTTTTTTGGAATTCATACACAGCAATCGTGTCATGGGTCAAACAGTCTGATGAAATAGCAAGACTGCGGTGCTTCAGAATGTTGTCCTCTTTATAACAAATTACCACTGTACAAATGGAAGCTTGATCATTGTTCCAATGAAAAGACTGAGCTGCATTCTGGACTGCAAATGCATAGTATTCAGCGAAATCACAAAGGATAAGAAATTCTCCTTCTTTCAGTGTGCCCTTAAGGGCTTAAAAAAAATGCGACTGTTGCTTAGCCGTAAAAGAGTGAGATTTGAGCTTAAACAAACGTTCACAAATCTTTTCAGCAACATCTTCTGCGTCTGTTATTTCCGTGCGTAAAGTACTTCTGTCAGTTTGTAGCCAAGTCTGGAATTCTACTCTATCAATACACTGGTCTGCGAGAACTGATGTTATAAAGTCCTTGAGTGCGCTTGTACCAGGACACGATGTGCATTCATTCAAGTAGCATTCTGAAGTCGGAACGCTACACATAATACTGTTCATAGGATCATGATAAGTCTTAATGGGAGAACATTTTTCAGAGGTTGGTTCTGTTAAATCTACAGCATCTAGCATCAGATTGCCGTTTTCATGATGTACGCAAACACCAACAGTATGCGTACCACTAGCTCCAGCAAGTATGCAATTTCGGGGTCTAAGCTGAGAGAATTTTGATAAGCAAATTTACTTGTAGGATGCTGTGCCTTAAAATTTACATATAATTCAGAAAGATTGCACAGAATTAACTTTTTCTGAACATGCTCACGGGAGCCATTATCTTTTTTTATGGAAACAAAATCTTTCATGCCAGGCATCATGCGACTATTTTCATCATCGAGGTAAAATTTTTTGACCAAATTCCCAATCTCTGAATCTAAAGTTTTACCTTTTTTTAAATTAGGAGAAGTTAAAATACCATTCTCAGCTACTAATTTCCTAGCCTTTCTATTTTGGCGTTCAGAAGCACCAAATTCTTCAGCCAATCTTCTGCGGCCCCAAGATTTCGGAGCAAGAGTTAAAAGTAACACTTTTTCTGAATTACTTGCAGATTTTTTAAATTTTTCTTTAATTTGTTCAAGAAACTCGTCAAAGATATCGTCATCTCCCATTAAAACATCATTCTCGAGAATAGGAGGTGAATGTGAAGGAATTGATTAATGATACGATTTAATGTTGATTGAGACTTTTCAACTAAAAATTAACTTTTCCTTGTTCGGCTAAAAGTAAACACTTTTAATTGAAATTGATCTTCTCTAGTTGAAACTTCCACTTTTTGGTAGAAAACTAATGTATTTTTCTGGAAATTAGTCAATTGGATTGGATTTTCATATATTTTGGTAAAAAATGCATAAGTATGCATAAAATGCATCCACTTTCGGTTAATAATAAATTGATCTGTTCCCGTGTGGGCCTAAAAATTTTTTTTGAATTTCATCTTTTTCAACTCTATCCAACTTTTTTCACTATAAAATTAAAAACTCTTTTGTTAGAAGTTTACAATTTATTATGTTTCGTTAGAAATGAATTTCGATTATAGAATTATTAATTATTGAATTAGGTTCTAAATTAAACTTGGTGGTAAAAATTCAACAAACTATTCGAAAATAATGTATTTTGTTGAATATACGACTTTCCTGTTCAAAATAATAATCTTCTCAGAAGGAAATTCATTTCTTTCGGAAATTGAATCATTTGGTTAGGAATCCGTTCTTTTATCCTTTGGAGTTGATGTTTTACACCTGAAAATTAAACTATTCTATTTTCGGTTGAAGCTTTTCATTCACAGGTTCTATTTGAACTATTGGATTAAAAGTTTGCTCCCCATAAGAAAATTTCGTTCGGATGAATTTAACAGCTTATGTTAGTAGAAAACTGAACTATTTGGTCAAAAAATTAAATTTTCTTAGATATATTCTTGGTAGAACGCTGAAATATTATAGTACAAAACTTTATGTGTATATTAAAATTTGAATTGTTCAGTTACAAATATAATCATCTGGTCAAAATCTAATTTTCGGTTAGAGATTATACTCTTGTTTTGAAAATAGACTCTTCTCGTACACAATTGGTCATTTTGGCGCGCAAATTCAGACATTTTGTTGGAAACTGATGTATAATGTTGAAATTCGACCTTTTTGTGAGAAATCAAATTGATTTGCATAAAATGGATGTTCTGAATTGAAAAATAGCTTTAATGGTTTCAAGTACGTCTTTCTTGGTTGAAAATTCAACTACTTGCTTAGAACTGAACTAATTTGCTGAAAAATCGGTTGTTTTTCGGATATAACTTTTTGGTAAAAAACCTTTATGTCTTTTCAGGAATTCATATTTGAGGTAGAAAATTGAACTCGTTTGTTTGAATTAGCATTTTCCGCTGAGGATCTAACTATTCGATCAAAAACTGATCTTTTTTGGGTAAGTTCAACTGATACACACTCTTTCTTGTTTAGGAAGTGATTTTTCAAGTTGGAAATTTATTTATTCTGTCTTTGATTAAAAAACTATCTTTTTTATTTGAAAATTCATTTCTTTCAAATGATCTTTCTCCGTGGCTTCGAAAATTCATTTTATGTATAAATGTTTCATGATGGAACTTCGTCTTCTTTGATATGAATTTAATCTGTTTGGTAATAAACTTCTCTTGGAAGAAAGTTAATCTCCTTTGTTCGGAATTAAGATATTTTGTTAAAATTTCAATTTCTTTGTTGAAAATAATTCGCCACAGTTCAAACTTTTTTCAAAACTTTTCTCGTTTATTCAATCTTTTTTTTTTGAAGCCTGTCCTTTTTTATAAAAAAATCACCTTTTAGGGATTAAGATATTATTTTTTTCCTTTCTTTTGCTTGGAATTTCATCTATTTGGTTGTTTATGCAAGTGACAGAAGATTTTCTTTTTTAATTTCAAGAAATTGGTGAAAAATTGAACTGTTGGAAATAAAATCTCCTTTTTTGTTAAATTTTCATATTCTTAGTTGTGAATCTAACTATTATGGTGAAAAATTTGAATGCATAGTTGAAAAATCAATAACTTATTTGAAAATGTTTCTGTCTGATAGAAAAATTAAATTTCGCGTTGAAAAATCATATTTATTGATTGAAGACTGATCTATGTCATAGACAATTTAAACTTTCCACTCCGAATAAAATAGACTTATTTGACTCGCGCTTTGTCATTTTAAACCTCTGGCTACGCGCTCAGATTCTTTTCATTCGAAATGCTTCCTCTGTTGTTCATTATCTATTATGCAGAATAAAAAGTGAATTGAGCAAAACCAGCAAAAAATCGTTAAAAGACCATTTATGGGTCTTTAGGGAGCAATAGATGGTCAAATGCAGATGTTTGCATACTTTGCGTTCTTTGGTTAATAATTTTATCTTCCAATGTTTTATACCATTTTTCATAGCTGAAGTTAAAACCTCATGTCGTAACTGGAAAAAAAAAATTCTGGACCTCGAAATTCTGTTAGTCCACTTCTAACTTGTTTTCCAAATTCTTCCTGAAGAAGAAAGAAGGTTCAATCTTTTGTCGAATCCCATGATTTATAAATTAATCAGATAATTTATTTGACTTGCTTGAATTCTATTCCAAGATCAGGACTAGGAGAACAAAGCCAGAAGTGTTAACTGCAGAAAAGGACCATATGTGTAAGGATTGCAAAAATACTGAGGCGTCAGAAACACCACGAAGAGGAAGCGATAAAAATCTCCTACCCTTGTGGACGGTGTGACCAGAATTACATTATTTCATGGTGGATAAGATCCTGGGACAGCGTCATTCCGAAAGGTCTGCTGCTATACATTTTAATAAGCTTGAGCAATTAGGAAACGCAGATTCACGTAACCTTCCTTCATGCCATTCTGGGTCATATCAATGGTGCAGATGGGCGCGAATGATTTTCAAACTTTAGAAAACGAAGAGTCTGTAGATCACCTCTCAAGATTGTCCTCACATTGTCACAGGAGTTGACATTCACTGTTTCCACAAATGGATGAATCAGTTATCAGATTGAGAAGTAAGAATACCTTTCTGTTCAATCTGCTCCCATAATTCGCCTTTCTATGCATGTTACAAGTCAGTGAAGTTGATTCTTCTACATGAAGATGAAGTAGTCGCAAATGAACTATTTGCGAGATGTGACATACCAATCTTGGAAAACCATTTTTGGATCAGTTCTCTTGCCTTAGCGATCAATTTACTTACTTTACTATCTGAATGATGAATTAACGTTGAGTTGACTAAAGTTTGGCAGAGAGTGGCGAGATGGCGAGAAAATGGATGTTTCCGCTATTTTAAGACGAAAGGTGGTGCTTGAGCACATGCACGCTTCTTTATTCAATTTAGTACACAAGAGAGGACTCTGGTCTTCACTTTTCCAAATGGCGCTCATTCCAAAAATCGTCCAAATTTATTCACATAAGGCCCTATTCTCTAGCACTCTTGAGTAATAAGGATTCACATCCAATCGTATCTATGTCGAGAACCTTTATATTCTCCCTCTTGTAGATTATGCCGATCTGCCGAATAAGACTCAGACAAGCTTGCCTATCAAGGCGTAATCATTGAAGACTCCGAAATGACTTGTTTGTACTTCGCATATGTGTCGGTGATTCTTCCAGACCCATGATTCGTTCAGTGCATGAAAATGAAATCAGATTGTAACTACAGGAGACTCCCGTTTAGCTGAACCACTATGCGACGTGAACATTCGTTCAGCTGAAACCGGGAGAAATTCCCACCACTGTTTCCCTTCGCATGGGTGTTGCTAGAGGTAAATTCTAATTGGCTGCTGCCATCAGTTACCGTATCTTCTCGAGAGTAGTGGGGGTAGAGGGGGCCGCTTGAGTTTAGCTAAACGAGCGTGGAAGCGTTCAGGTAAATGGAAGTTCAGCTAAACGAGAGTTCAGCTAAATAGGAGTCTTCTGTATATTGAACTCCGATCGTGAGTCTTCTGTATATCAAATTCCAACTCGGAATCTTCTATATATTGAACTCCGATTCAGTAATATTAAGAGCTGCTAGGTTAATAATTTCAACCAAGTGTCATACAGATTATGCTGCTCCTAGACATTTATCCTTTTGAACCTCTATACCAGAATAGCAGAAGTTTAATATAATTATCTGTAAAAGCTCTTCAAGCATAGGTATGAAGGAATACCAATTTGTTCTGGTTGAAAAACAACCGCCGATGCCATGAGTACCCAGAAGCTATTGATGAATTGATTCAGAGAATACGGTTTGACTTCATTTTTTGTTCATGATTTCGATTCCACTAAAAAATACTCTAAAGTATCCATCAGGAATTCAATAATCACTCACAACATCGACGATCCGTTGCGAATTGTAGAAAACTAGCTGTCAAAAGACAAGCTGAACGCTTTTTGCTTGAATGAATACTCTGTTTGGAGAAGATCACCAAAAGATGGATTGAAGAGATGATGAACGACTCTGTTTCCTCGTTGGCACGATAAATGCCTGATGATACCAATGACACTGATACGAACGGAATCGAACGGATTATCATTTCAGAAGAAACCGCCAATATTACGTTGACTCAGAAGAAAAAGCAGATCTGAATATTTCCAGAACCAAGTATCAGCCAATCACACTCTTTCTCTATTCTTTGATCTCTAGATCCATGCACTGACCAAGTGGTGCGTCCTGGAAAGGAGGAGGTCAACAGATCAACATCAACTACGAGGACAAAAATCGGAGGATCCTTGAAATGAAGTCGATTTGATGCGAATCCGGATAGCTCAAGAATGGCTATAAAAAGTAACATCAGAAAATGTAGGGATTATTATAATACAGATAGGTATAGTGCTAATAAGGACCTCCTGCTCTTGTTCTTCTGGGATGACACATATCCGGTGACCAAATTATCCGCTGTGGCACTGGCTATGGTTCATCCTATGGTTCATCCTATCTCCCCCTTTGTAAGTCATACCACATACGATTATAAGACCAAAATTGATCGCTCTTTCACCTTTGATTATGTTTCTGGAAAATGGCGTTACAACAGCATGCTTACACAATGTTTTCAGAGAAAGTAGCAACATTTTTATCTCATTTAAAGTATACCCTACTTGAATAAACGTGTTAAAACTCATGCTGATCATATGCATGCAGAATCCCATAGGCAGTCATGTTTGTTTTGAAACAGCAGCGCCTCTTTTCCCGCGGTGGATGTTTTCTTTGACAATAACCAACAGAAGATTTTCATCCGTGGTTTCGTGACCTGTTTGGCGAAGGCAAGGAGTTAATGGTGAGAGCGTCCCTCTCGCGCTTGGTTTTGAAGCGGTCCGCCAGAGGCGACATTATCCTCGTACACTATCGAAGGAGAAAGTGAAATTCCGGAATAAGGTCGGCACGTGGCTCAGGAAGAACAGAGTAGAAAATCAAAGAATTCTGAAATAATTATCAGAAAATGGACCTAAAGGTGGAGCACATTCCTCATCAGGCTCACTTACTAAATCAAAGATGTCGAAGCTCTCTGCAGAGATCCAGGCCTCGCCTGTGCATGTGACCCGAAAATGTTGGCCTAAAATCTGATAGGTTCAGATCATGACATCCTCAAATCAAATGCTTCATATCCTGCACCGTATATAAATATTCACAGGATGAATCCTTTACAGACTTGACTAACATCAGATCCTGATGCGTACGAAACGCCTTCTTCCAAAATCTGGTCACCAGATTGATTAACCAGTAGGGGGAGGAAAAGACTCCGGAACCAGAGACGATTCCAGTCCTGAGAGATATCATCAAAATATGCTTCACTAGAGGCTGTGTAAGTAACCCTGGTGTGCCATTTCTTGGATTCAATCTCAAATAGTAGGGTATCCTTGGCAGCCCGCAACTGGCAAACGTGTGTATTGATATACTGAAGTCTGCACAGAAACGCATTCTCACAAAGCTTTTTTATTTGTTTGAGCGTCATGTATCTAACGAAAAATGGTTATTATACTACGAACAGGATTTCAGGAAGTAGATACAAGCATTTTCGTCCTAAAAGTTTGAAACAAGTAAAAAAACTTGTAGAATTCTTTCATTCTAACGAGGTTTTAGAAGAATCTCATAAAGGATTCAAAACTAGAATAACCGGTGAAGTCATTATGTCCGCAACAGGGCAGAAAGCAAGGGCAAAATCATCTTGTCAAAGACGCGGTAATTTGTAAGATCTCCATAACTTTGAAACTTTATCGATTTCTAAGTATATAGTAATAAGAATGTTCACAAAGAGATAAAATCAATCACGCGCATCAAACTTCTTTAGAATATATATATATAAAACAACATGAAGACAAGGTGATGCACGGAAACTTTTACAAAATTGTAAAAGATCAATCCTTGTCCCATGAGTCAACGTTTGCTTTCTTCAAATCATCTGGACTAAATTCAGGAACAGAGAGTTTTATTTTCGCGTGTCAGGACGGTGTAGTTTCTACCTTACCATACCGTAGGAGCATATTACGTCAAGAGGTTCCCAGCGATAGGTGCAGGGCGTGTCGGAGACTCTCTGAGCACCTATGGCATATACTATCTAATTGCCGTATTCATGCAGGAACGACGTATCTGTTCAGACACAATGCTGCCTCAAGAGTGCTTTACCACCAACTTTTTCGCTCTTATGGCGTTGGCCGCGAACGAGGAGTGCCGAATCTACTGGAAGTACGATTTCTCGACAATATCCCTAATCCAACGCACAAGACCCGAAATCGTGCTCCTTGACAAGAGCAACCAAACTATGTTCGTGATCGGATTCCCGGCCCTGGCCGACTACAATATCTAAGGCAAGGGAACCGAGAAAAAGGAGAGATACGAAGATCTCAGAGAACACCTACAACAACATCATCGAGGATATTCGGTTAAATTAATTGTTCTCATCATCGACGCTTTCGGATGTGCAATGCCTTTACTAGTGAGCAACCTCAAAGCCATCCCAATGTGCCAAAAATATGCCAAGGCACTTGCCGGATGGATGCGAAGAGCAGTCATACTTGGGTCGCTCCGTGACCTTAAGACACACGAGGGTTTCGCTGGCCCGTCATTGTGAATTTGTCGTGCATGTGGTCACTCATCTCACGGTCGTGGGACGTGGCCATGGGTGTATTCAACTGCGGTTCGACTGGGAGCTTGTGCCATTTTCCAGAATGACAGTTGCTCTCAGGCGGACCCTGCGGTGGTTGTTTAACCAAATTTTGATTTATATATATATATATATATATATATATATACATAAATGTACATT
>WSXT02217070.1:0-17218 GCA_011762715.2 Neuroterus valhalla | reverse complement strand
ATGTACGCAGACTTGTACAACTTCTACTTTATGCCTCCCTCTTCACACGTCATATTATTACATGGATGGAGAATTATTGATAGACTTATTTACCGATTGGGGTTTTCTCGGAAGAAGCACAAGAGAGCAACAACAAGAATCCTAAAAATGTAGAGAAAATCATGCGAGAAAATTCTCTAGGTAAATACATTTATTGTCAAATAGTATTGAGCGATTAGGATAATATTTAAAATTGAAATCGTTCTCTAGAAAAAATGCTTACAATAAGATAACTGATATTCTCCAAAATAGTCTATATTCCAATGACAATAACAATAACGATCTCAACAATATATGTTATCATAAAGAAAAATCTATTTGGCAGAGAAGAGACTAATAGGGATATGTACTAAAGATTTTCCCCTAATTCCGATCCACTTATCACATCTTCGAGACGCTTACCACATTTTCTTGTTTATGATGTAAATATCCTTGTCTAAGTGAATATATGTTAGACTTTAATAATTTACGTATGTATGCGCTAAGCTTTTATCTACAACGGGTTCGGATTCATCCTTGAAAAATGCATAACAAATGTGAGTCGCATGCTTGAGCAAAAGAAATGAATTACTGTTTGCTTGCTAGAAGTGCGATTTACGTGGATTTCCATCGAAAAATCGCGATTTCCACCGGAAAAACGGATAAATATCGTTCCGTAGACAGCAAATTCGGATTCCTCGTTGACAATTACACAATAAATGTGTGTCACATGCTCGAGCAAAGGAAATGAATTACTGTTTGCTTGCTAGAAGTGCGATTTTTGTGGATTTCCATCGGAAAACCGCGGTTTTCACCGGGAAAATTGATAAATATCGTTCCATAGACAACAGATTCGGATTCTTCGGTGGAAAATATATAACAAATGTGTGTTGCATGCTCAAGCAAATGAAATGTATTACTGTTTGCTTGCTTTAAAAGCGATTTTTGTGGATTTTCATCGAAAATCGCGATTTCCACCAGCAAAATTTATGAATATCGTTCTGTACACAACAGATTCAGATTCTTCGTTGAAAAATACGTAAAAAACATGTATTGAACATTTAATTATATCTAGCGAAAAAATTGGGTTGGCGAAAAACGTATTTTTTCGGTTAAACCTCGTTGAAGACGCGTGTTTTTACTTAAGAAAGAGTAAAGATGGCATAGCGAGGGATACGGATTTGAATTCCTCGTAAAAAAATACATCAGAAACACGTATTGCGAGTTGATTCATAAACTGACTTGCATGTGAAAATCTTTATAATTTTCCAAAGTTACGTGATTACGGAATTATAAATTTCAAAATTGCTAAATTCACCATATTTGCTATCCTGAATCTTCTGCTCTTTGAATTTCAAATTTCAAAAATTCCTAAAGAAACCACATTTTCAATCCTGGAATTTCTGAAATGGCTTGTCTATATATTTGTTTATAATCTCTCAAAGTTACCTGATCACTGAATTAAAAATTTTGAGATTGCGAAACTTATTTCATGCGCAATACCATACGTTTGTCAACTACAAAATTTATAGTTCAGTGATCAGGTAACTTTGGAAAATTAAAAAAAAATTTACAGGGGAGCCAGTTTATAAATTTGAGGATTGCAAGTGTGGTGAATTTAGCAATTTTGAAATTTATAATTCAGTAATCAGAAGATTTAGGAAAAATAGGAACGAACTCGCAGACGGGCCAGTTCAAAAATCTCGGGATTGCAAATATGGTAATTTTGCAATTTGGAAGCTTATTTATTGGTGAATGAAAGAATTCAGAGTCCATGATGAAATGTGTAGGGAAGATCCAGTTCAAAAATTGCATAGTATTGCGCATGAAACACATTTGTCAATAACAAAATTTATGATTCATTGATCAGGTGACTTTGGAAAATTGTGAACAAATTTACAGACGGGACTATTAAAAATTCTCAGGATTGCGAATGTAGTAACTTTATCAATTCTGAAATTTATAATTCAGTGATCAGAAGATTGAGGAAAACTAGGAACGAATTTACAGACATGCCAGTTCGAAAATCTCGGGATTGCAAACATGGTAATTTTGCAATTTTAAAATTTATTTATTGGTAAATGAAAGAATTTAGAGTTCATGAAAAAATGTTTAGGGAGATTCAGTTCAATAATTCTATAGTATTGCGCATGGACTACATTTTCCAATTACAAAATTTATGATTCATTGATCAGGTAACTTTGGAAAATTATAAACAAATTTACAGACGGGAATGTTAAGAGCTCTCAGAATTGCAAATGTGGTGACTTAAGCAATTTGAAATTTATAATTCAGTGATCAGAAGATTTAGGAAGACAAGGAACGAATTTATAGACGAGCCTGTTTAAAAATGGAGAAGTTTTACCATAAAGAGAAGAAAACGAAATTATTTGCGGTCATACGTTCAATTTACATGTATTTTCAAGGTTTGAATATAAAATATACTGACGTTCCTACCCAACTTTGGGTCTTTTTCAAGGTACAATTGGAAGCAAGTTTTTAAATTTTGATTCTGAAAAACAAAAATATTTTTTATTAAGATTCGTATGCATGGTTTCGAAAAAGTATTTATATCAAACCTAATTACAAGAGTGAACGAAATCAAATACCTGGACAAACACATCGTCGACACGAAAATAAACAAAATCAAGTCATTTTTTTGTTTATGAATCCTGCTCTTTCACAAAAGGAAGAGGGGACAATCCGCCCAGAAGGTTGAAATATCTATGTACAGTCATTTTTACGATACAAAAGAGGCTATGTACATAGCCGATAATCAATTGAATTCGTTTGGGCGACATTTTGGAAAATACAATAATACTAAGACGGTTAATCTGATATTACACTGAAACTTATTTTGATGAGAACGTTGAGTCATCCAACTAAAATCACAGCAACGCGCCAAAAGTTTGGAATTGAAGAAATACAATCAGTTAACAAGCAATGATAGACATTATTAATATGCATTCTTTCAGTTTGTAAATTACCACAAAAGTTATGGTACTTTTTTATGAAAATGGACTCGATAATCTTTCTTTTTTAAGTAATTATTCTTTTCGTTAAAATCCTGATCTTTACTTTGAGCCAAAAAAGAGGTCGAAATCGAAAAAAAAGTCCACAATATCTTTTATTTTGAAAAAAAGGTGTTAAATTTTCAATTTTTGAAAAAGAAATTATAACTATTCGATAGATTAATAAAAAATCTATCAAAAACATATAGGACAAAATTTTTTTTATCCCATACGAAAGCAGTTTAGTACATTCGAAATAGGGACTACCAGCATCAAATCCAAAAATTCACCTTCCCTCACCCCTGCTAATTTTTATCCAATCGAAAAAAAAAATTTCCCATAAAGTATTACCTAGTAGGAATGCACTTTGCCCAAGTTTGAGTTTGATGAGAGAAAGCCATTTTTCAAGGTGGGTAGACTTGAGAAATAATGTCCCATATACATATATTGGCAGCGAATTCAGTTTAAAGCTTTCTCATATCTAAGTTGGTATATTTATAAATATTATTTACGTTTCGATATTTATAAATAATTTGACATTTGTTTATCTGTAGAATTTGTGCGTTTGGATATGGTATCTGCCAGAACTATTTAAATATCTTCTCAGGCAATTATAATTCCCGTTTTTATTTTTAACTTTGGCGGGGTCAGGATACGTCGAAGTGTGCTCAGATTGGAAACTGGAGCCAGTGACTAAACACAACGCGCGTGTTTAGTCACTGGCTTCAGTTTCCGATCTGAGCATACTGAAATTTTGATGAGTAAGAGCCCGATAAGTTAGTGTCGTTAGCAGCACTGACTCGCGTGGTCTGCTACCTTGGCGTACAACTACATTCTCACTTACCTCACACATAGGACCTGTCAGGTTCCCTCGAAGTTTTGTGCTTTTCCGCAATGTGAATCGCGGATGTCGTGGTCAACATCGTCTTCCAAGGAATCTAGGAATTGACCAGGACTACCGGGAACATATCTTAGATCTTGGCGTTTTGCGGGAAAAAATAAAATAGTGACCAGTCTCGCTGTTGCTGACCCGAGAACCCCGAGTTTTTGTTCGTTTTTCCCTATTGCTTTGAAAAAGACCCGAAAGTAGATAAATACGCGAAGTCAGTGCCGTACCTATCAACAAATTCCAAGTCGAAATTGTCTAACACCCTTAATCGCAAAAAACAACATTTCGAATAAAAAAGTTAAGGTTTCAACAAAACTATACAAGATAAGAAAAAGGGTTGGAATGAAAAATGATTTATTTCAGAAATATACTTGAATTGTGATAAAAATGAGAACAAGACAATTGAAATTTATTCGCTTCAAAATGAATGCTTATTATTATTATTTTTTATAGCATAACAAATATTGAAGTAATCATGAAAAAATAAATTTATGCCTTGTATTCCATAACCTAAACAAGCAGTCCCGGATAAAATTATACGATTCAATTGATGTATATTTATAATTTATTTAGACGTTTTAAACAAATTTAGATCGAGAGGGAAGCACGAGACACGCCGTGGGACTGTATTAGTTTAAGTCAAAGATCTCTTCGAAACCAGTAAAAGAAAAATTAGCACGAAAACTTGCTAACGCCAATTCCAGAATTAGTGGGTCAGAACCCGTGGTTCTTGTTGTCCCTGGCGTTTCTGCCTAAGTCCGTAAACTTCAAGTACTGCGCTCCAACAATCTACACATTCAACCTATTACTTCCGGAAGTATTCCTTGTGTCGAAATCTCTACTCTTTCTCTCAATATCCCTCAAAATTTCGACATCGCCGCACAGTGGGGCAATAAAAGTGTCTTTAAAACAAATCAACTTTTAGCCTGAACCGCTGATCCGATTTGCAATTTCTTTTTTTTTTTTTTTTTGATGGAAGATAAACAGATTACGCATCGGTTTACAGTCCAATCTCTTTTTTAATTTTGTTAGTAAATTTTTTATATTATATTAAAAATGAAATTTTACTTTTTCACTTTCCAAGGCTGCCATTTTTCCGGCAAATTTATTACCGAACTGCAAACGATTTCAATTGATACAGAAACTCATAACAAAAGTTTTCCGGTAGCGCTGACTGCATTACAATTTTTTTAGAGATTGTTATAAACAAATTTCTGAAAAAAAGTTATATCTTCTCTATTCGCAATAATAAAATACTTTGAACGTATTGATTTCCGAAACATGTAGGTGTAGAAGGATGTTGATTTGCGATTTGGTGAAATCCAACATGAACAAATGGAGAATTTTACTATTCTATTCTGCAATGATAATTTCACATTGTTTAAACAAATTCAATCAACAAATATATTGTATGACCATTTTCCAATTCTTATGTTTCAATGTCCTCCTCTGTTGCCGTGGGCAGTCGAGCCCTCCCGCTCGAAAATACCTTCCGCGGCCCCTGCAGTTCTGTCAATGGTGCTCATTGAAAGTAAAAACAGAGTGTGAATCAAACATCTATTTCACGAAAGCATTTACCTGCAACAGAAATTACCCTTGAAAGTTGAATGCTACACTGTAAACAATGCTGCAAGATGAATCGAACAATATACTGGATACTTGTCAAATGATGTACATTCCATCGAATTAGTTTCAATGATAAATGATTTTTTTATAAAAAGCACTATATCCATGGTGAATGACTATGAGCAGAAGATTCATACTTGTTGCGTGAAAGAAATCGAAACGTAAGCATTGAAAAATGGTCATACAATGTATTTACTTCTTGAATTTGTTCAAAGAATGTGCAATTATTATTGCAAAGCAGAACGGGCATGGCAGAAGACCATTGAATGGAGATACCTTGTTGTTCGGCTGGAGAAACGAAATTTATTACCGAAAAATGACGAATGAATGTTTGTTATCAAAAATAACAATATCTATAATAAAGGATCATGAGTGGAAGAGTCACAATCGATTATGATGGAAAAATGAAACTCATTCAGGAGAATAGTCAAACGCTCCATTCGTTCATGAAATTTGTTTAACAAAATATAATTGTTTTCTGATAACACATTATCAATCAGAAGAAGCTTTGAGGAGATACTAGCACGTGATTCGGCTGAAAGAACGGAAAATTTCTTTTGGAAAATGGCCAGATTAGAAATTTGTTAATTAAATTGTTACAAACTATTGATGATTCATGTCGGATTCCATCATTCCACCCAACCGTAAATCAACATCCTTCTACATCTACCTGCTTTGGAAAGTATAGGTTCGAAGTATTTTATTATTGCGAATAAAGAAGATTTAAGTTTTGTTCATTTTTCTTATGATATAAAAAATTCACTAACAAAATTACAAAATAGTTTGGACCGTGAATCGATGCGAAACTTCATTATGCGGCAGTGATAGCCTCAGTACTAGAATGCATGACCTTGCAGCAAAGTACCTATCACATTCCGCAGTTTAACGGAAAACCCTCGGAGCTCAAAGAATGTGTGCAGGATATCGCAAACGGCGTAGTTCACATTAAGAAAGCAAGCTAACTTGGGTTCATTAGGATCATTCTTAGTAAGTTTGAAGGAATCTTTCGCGATAGCGTCAGGGCTAACGCTTCAATAAAGTCAATGATTCGAAAGCCCACTTCGGAAAACGATTCGCTCCCTTGAAAAAATACCAATCTTACTCAGTATTATTACCCGGGAGGAGGATGTTGAGGTAGAAACGCCTGCCCAGGAAGTTTTCTTGCAAGACTTCATCGACCCACATGACGAAGAATCTACCAACTCTGAATTAGAATATTCAGGTAAGGACTTACGTAGGGTAATAGGTTATACTAAACACCGACTGAGTTGGCTCGATGAAGGATAATCTGCGCATTTTTGAACTGACGCTGGAAGAAAGGAACACTACGTCGGCTAATACGTAAAAGGCATCACCGTCATCTTCCACATTAAATGAGAGAGGCTTTCGACCACAAATGTCATCCACCATACGATTTCCACTACTAGCAACGAAATCACGCAAGGAAGCAGTATCAGTACCCAAACGAGTCTGCCGATCAGGCAGCTGTTCAAATACAAAAACAGTACGACAGTGGCATAATGAGATATTCTAAATAACCTTCCAACTCTCTCCTCTGGATCGTCTCCAAGAAAGTTGATGGACTCAAAGGATGAAAATGGAGGGTAGTTATTGACTTTCGGGCCCTCAATGAGAAGGTCATAGAGGATGTGAACCTCTTGCCCAATATCACGAATATCCTCGACTACTTGGGCGAAGCCCGGAATTTTTCCATGCTCAATCTGGCTATCGGATTTCATCAAGTTGATTTTCACCCATAGACGACATGGTGAAAACCGCATTCTCTGCCCCTCCCCACCCAGTTATGGACAGTTGGACACGGTGCCAAAGGGCATGCATGGCATCGAAGTGATCGTGTACCACGATGACATCGGTAAGTGAAATAGGGTATAGAAAAAAATGAGAGTTTCATCAAGCTCTGTGACTCTTTCTGTAGTAAACCCATTCAACCTTATCCCAACTTTAGAAAGACCTTAAAATTGAGTATCGATGCCTCGAAACATGCAGTTCGAGCTTTACTGAACCAAAGAGAAGAAAGGCTAAATACGCCCATAGCTTATTTCTCTAAAGCCATAAACAGCTGCTAGGGAAGATATCCTAACGAAGAACAGGAATAATCCAGGGACGAGGCTTCTCCATTTACTGAAACAAGATTCGAGTGGTAGTTCCCACATGCAGTATGGTGGCGCCACGAAACGCTAAGTATCTGTTACGCTGTATGTTTCGAGGTGCAGCTCTCCTGTATCGAGGGGTATCCACACGACAGCGAGCAAATGCTACACAAGATTTGTTGAGTTGATGTTCCTCGCCAATTCGAGCGATTGGTCCTCTCGAATCTCGAGACTGCCCGCGCATTCCTATCGTACATAACCTATTTCGTTTCGCCGGCGGCACGTGACAGGCTTTCTTAATTTATATGTTTTCTTACATAAGTATTACAACTGGATCTTTAGGATAAAGTGATTTTTAATTAGTGGAGTGAATTGTTGAAGTTGATCAGTTGTTGAAATGTCACAATGGAGGAAAGTGCGGCTAAAGGAAAAGAAAAAGAGAAGAGAAAGAAACTGGAAAGAAGAGTAGGTAAATTTTGACGCTCACACGGATTACATTTATGTATACACGAAATCATTCTAATGTATGATTGCTTGATTGAGAATTAGCATTTTGAAGTACGGAAAATAAAAAAAATGAACAAGTTTTCCAACTCAGTTCAAATTGAGCACAGATTTTACTGAAATTCCGTTGACACTCAATTTAGAATGTTGTTTTGTTAAAATCTGAGAAAAGTGGAATGATCTAAATCTGTGATGTTTTTACAGACAAGTTCACTTTTGTTAACAACGAGGTATATTATATTTTACAAGAATCGTTACCAGGGAAGATTGTGTTAGGAAAATATGAACTTTATGGATATATGGATTTTCCTAGACTAAAACATGTGCTTATTTATCATTATATGGCTAAAGACTCTGTTGATTTTTTGTGAGTATTCATATATGAACTTGTAATAATTTTTTATGTTTTATCCAGCATAGATTGAATGCTTGACAAATGTTAGTTATCAGCTTATTAGTTTTCTTGTAGACGTACCTATGCCGTATACGGAATTGGAATTTTCAATTTTACTATAGTAAAATATAAAATTCAAATTTTAATAGTACGTATTTCAGAAGTATTTTTGAGTGACTAATATATTTTATATGCTTTATATGTGTTTAGAAAATACTAACTCTTGAACTGTAATTCATGTTTTATTTTGCTCACTGTTTATCTGATTTGAGGCTTACTAAAATTAGTATTTTTTTCAGACTCTCCACAGAGACATTGAATTTTATTGCAGGCCAAATCGTTGAACTGATGCCAAGCATTGTCAAGGAGTTACTTTATGTTCCTTACAAAAAAAATGAAGATGAAGAAGGTGTTACTTTATATTGGTATTACAAAGAGTTTCGAAGACACTTGGGAGTAGCAGGACTTATTGAAAACGACGCAGAATAACATGATGAGCCGCAGCCTGGGAAAATATTAGATGAAGGCAATTGTAAAAATAAATGGCTTATGAAAATCTTAATTAATAAGTATTGATATTTCTGTATCTGTAGGTTTTGGTGATATATCTTCAAACTTCGATTGTTTCATTGACCCAGATAGGGGAAAGTATAATCCTATAAAAGTTGGTGCAAAGTGGGAAGATTCTTTTGAACTACGCTGCCTAAAGCTCGAAAAGGAAGAAGTTCAAGCATTTGTTTTGTCGACATAAAAATATCTGCAAGCATTTGTGTATCTAAGAGATCCTACTGCTTTGTCATTAGTAAGTTCATTTTTTATGGATATATTAAAATATGAAGAAAATAATATGTAATGCATTTGTAATTCCACTTTTTCTGCTGGAACTTGATTACACGAAGATAATTAAAGTTTAAGCTGATAAAGAAGTTATTGCCAAAGGAGCTGTCGAATCCTATAAAACCATTTCCGAAGAGAAATGGCCTGATGTTACAAAAGATCTTTTGAAATTAGTAAAAAAATCAAAGATCAAGGAAGTCACAGCATTCAGGGAAAACATGAAAAAACTGTTTGAAGCAGGTAATGCAGCAGATCTGCACAAGAATTTTCAATTTTTTTCATGTAAAAATGTGTTATTGGCTGTTTACTGTGAGACTTATTTATGTTTATTTTGTATATCAATTTTTCGTATTTTTGTAGGCGAACATGATGAACTCTTAGCCCTACTTGTTTTACCACTGTATTCGAGTGTTCCTAAATCTACAACCAAAGAGGAAGTTTGCAATTCGTCCATTTTTCATGTCAAGGTAATTTTGAGATTTTGTTCACCAGCTGCGAATTATCGCCTAAACTGACATTTAATTTCTCAAGATAAAACATGATCGATTGTTAAAAAAAATGCATATTTTCATTTACAATTTACAGGATCCAACAAAATTTCAAGACGCGAGAAACAAAATAAAAGAATCCATAAATTTAAATTCTGTGCTATATTTGGTTGTTTGCGGTCCAGTAAAAAAAATAGAAAAAGTTGACATAGTTTTTCAGCAGCAGAAGTTTGAATGTACAGACCCCATCAAAACAGTAGGACATGTTTCAAGTGCTTTATAGCACTGCGCATGTGGCCTGAACTTTGCGACTTCGTTTGGCTGTTTATTCAATTATGGGTTTACAAGATACCAAACCGAAAGTCTCCTTTTCTTGTAAATCAGCCTTCTCAGGTTGTAAACAGGTTAATTCAAAATTTGGAAACCTTAGCAATTCCAAAAGTAGGATCTAAAACTAATACACCGAGTACTAATCTATCAAATGATAAAACTGATACTGCTAATGTTATCTTAGGAGATCATGACAATGCATTAGAGTCGACTTGAGGTACAATTCTATTTGAATTAATACTATATAGTAATAATGAGGAGATGGTAGTTTTGGAGGTGTCGACCAGTGACAACAGTGATATTATCTAGTAAAATCAGATTTATTCTATTAGAGTGTTAATACAGTTATTTTTATAAACGGCGTCAAAACTTAGCGTTATGGATTTGGTAATATTATTACCGTACATCGCATTTCTCATTCTTTATCTCTATTGCGATCCAAATTTACCAAGAAGTGTAGTCGATACAGTCATTGATTCTTTAGCCAGATTTCATCGAAGAGTTTTTTGCCATCATTAAAAGCTGATGTTTTGAATGCTTTGAAAGAAGAAAATCTCAGTAAGGAAACATTATGTAAATTAGATGTTGTTTTTCGTGACCATGCGAGTTTATATGAAAGAGTTGATTCAGAAGCAAAAAGATTCACGTTTTTTAAAAAAAGGGTACCAAGAGCCTCAAACAATTGATTTTGGCAAAAACTTAGAATCTAAACTTATTGATAACGAATTCATATTGACGTTCCAGGCTTTTATTGCCCTATAGGTTCCCTTGAAGCACACTTTTAAATCCTTTTTTAAAATACCTGGTGTTTTGAAAGGAACTTTAAGCTATGTTGAAGAGCTGACTAAAAGTGAAACAACAATGATAAAAAACGTTATTAAAGGTTCTGTTTGGAAAAATAATGTAGGTAAATTTTCGAAAGAAATAGTTCTCCCATTCTACATCTATTAAGATGAAATAGAATGTGGCAATCCATTAGGAAGTAAGGCAGGAAAAAATAAATTCACTGTAGTCTACGCTCAATTAGCATGCCTTCCGCCTAGACTGGCATCTATTCTAAAAGCTATTTCCGTAAGCATGCTCATTTATTCAAAAGATGTCAAATTCAGTAATAATGCTGATATTTTTAAAAAACTTATCGCTGAGATCAATTTTCTATTCAAAGAAGGTATACTAGTCTATGATGGCATTAGTGAACGTATTGTAAAATTTCAGCTAGTGTCAATATTAGGTGCCAACTTAGGTCTTAATGAAATCTTAGGATTTACTAAATCATTTAATAGTAATTACTACTGTAGGTTTTGTAAGGCAACCATATAGGAGGCTTCTCGTTTAATTGACGAAGACGAGAAATTATAAGGAACCGAAACTAATTACATTAATGATGTAAAAATGAAAGATGTAGATGCGACTGGTATAAAAGAAATGTGCGTTTTTCATAACGTGGAGAATTACAATGTCGTAAAAAATGGAAGTTTAGATGTTACACATGACTTTGTAGAAGGGGTATGCTCTTATGTTATTCGAGATGTTTTAAATACGTTTATATTCGATAAAAAATATTTTGACTTAGAAACTCTAAATCACATACTACAAGGTTTTGATTATGGGTCAAGTGACTCCTTGAATAAACCTCCAGAGAAAGAAAAGATTGAAAGAGCACGCAACGTTAGAAATGTCAGCGGCAGAAGTTTTAGTTTTAGTAAGGCTCTTACCCATAATGATTGGTCTTCTTGTACCGGAAGATGATATATATTATAAGTTTGTTAAGTACTTAAAACAAATTCACGATATTTTATTTTCTTGGAATGTTACGCTTGCAAAATCCATATATTTGCAAAATATAATAACTTAACATCATAAATTGTACTTGAAACTATATGGATTATTGCGACCTAAGTTTTACTTCCTAACGTATTATGCTAAACGTATGTTAGGATTGGGACCTTGTACAAATTTCTCTACAATACGTTTTGAATCTCGTCACCGCACAATAAAATCTATTGTGCAATCAACAAGCTGTAAAAGAAATTTACTACAAACTATTGGTATTCAAGAAGCTTTAAACAACTGCTTTGCTATAAATTCAGTAGTGTTCGATAAACTGAACATTTTAAGTGACATAAATAGAACTCTTGGAAAAATTAATGATACAAATTATTCAGACAATATGGATACTATTGAGGTTAATAGTATTTTATACCGATGTGGAATGTTTGTAATTACCTGTGTTTCGACAACACTCAAACAGTTTGGCGAAATTCTTAGTATGAAAATAGATAATGATCAAATTTATTTCTCCCTTAAATCTTACGACGAAATGTATTTCCATTCTCACTATGAATCTTACGTAGTAAAACGTGTTGTAGAGAAAGATACCACTCTTGAAGTTAGGTATTTACCTCAAATAGAACCTGGAATTTCGATTATCAAAGATATTGCACCGTTTGGTTCGAAAAAAAGATTGGTGAAACAATTAGTTTGTATGCGGACTGTATTTTACAAAAATATTCATGAGGTTGTATTACTAATGTTCTTCTTAAATAAATACATGAGAAATAGCTATCATTTTCTTTATTGTACCTTAGGCTATGTTGAACTTGCCCGATTTCTACCTTACCGACATCTTTTTTTTGCAACAACTCACGTCTACACCGAAAAAGATATCGAGTTGATATTTTAAGAAAAGCCTTAGAAAACAATAAACTACGTTTGTATACAACATTTGGTTCAAAATTTTGAAGAAAAAATATTGTTCCCTAAGGCTTTCCCCAAAAAATCAACTCGATATCTATTTCGGTGCAGACGTGAGTTGTTGCAAAAAAAATCGATAATTTGGGTCACGTGACCCATGTTTAACATGGCCTTAAATCTGACAAGATTTAACATACTAAAAGGGTCATTTCTTGCAAATATTTTTCCATCAATTATTTGCAAATTTTCATTCTTAAATTCAATAGTCTCAAAAATGAATAACCATTTTGTAGATTTTTCGAGATATTTCTCAATGCTTTATTTACAATTGGCGCATGTAAGCCTAGTTAACGATGAAGCATAATAGCAAAATGTATCATGTAACCATAATAATCATATAAAAACCGTATAATGTGAGATGTATTTTACTGTGCGCTCGATGGTCAGTTCCTCAACTTGTCGTGTGACCACAACTCGACAGAAGCCGGGATATGCTCTTTTTCTAGTTTTGTGATTCTGCAACTCTGATGAGAGTTGCTGTCACTCCAGTACGTGACGCTGCTCCTCGATATTATTCGAGGAGTAGTCCTACAGCTTAGAGGGTGCTGCGCCTCGAATGTTGTTTCAGTCGTGAATTTCGGAATTATCAGTATAGGTTTGGGTATAAACAAGGGAAACTGAATAGAGGAGTTTGAGCACTATCGAACCAATCTTTATGACAGTCCCCCTGAAGGACCAAAAAAGAAAGAACCAAAAACTCCCAGGGACGTCTACCAGCCGTACCAAGGGCAGCGGCCTTCAAACTTGCAAAGAGAGGACCACCACTCGTCGTATGCATATGGATATGTATGTGAATATATATATATATATATATATATGCGTGTGTATATGAATGCATATGTATGTGTATATGGGTATGTATATGGATATGTTTATGAATGTGCATATGGATATGTATATGAATATATATCTGAATATTATGTATATGAAAATGTATATGTATACGCATATGGATATGTATATGAATATGTATGTGGATATGTATATGGATATGTATATGTATATGTATATGCATATGGATATGGATATGCATATGTAATGGATATGCATATGTTATGGATATGTATATGATTATGTATATGGGTATGTATTTGAATATGTATATGGATATGGATACGGATGTGTATATGCATATGCATATTTCAATCTTGCTTCATTTGGCTCAAAATTCTCATTTTCGTTTATACTTTTGAATTTTAAAAATGCCGCAACTCTGACAATTTCGTTTTTATCGAAAAAAATGATAAGAATAAATTGTTCCACTTTTTACGTGCTATAAGAAATTGTAGTTTCAATTTTTGAGTCTTGGAAGAAAAAGTCCAAAAAAATGTTTTATCCAAAACAGCTGGTTAACGAACTTGTCCTTTTTTCCGGGTTTAAAAAAGTGTGCCAAAGCACAATCCAATATGATGATTCTTTCGAGATCATTGAGTATACAGACACCAACGACGACGACGACAACAGACAAAGAGACATGCACAACGTCAAAACTACTTTTTCAGAATCAGGAGGTGCCAAAACGTAGAGATTCCATAACTTCCGCGAAAGTCAATTTTCACATTACGCATTACCTTCGCATTAGGATGAGCATTTAAAAATAGGTAGGGTGCTAAGTGTAAGGTTCGAACCTACGCCCTCGGAAACGAGCGCACGAAAAGATGTTGAGTGGAAAAAGACAGGAGAAGAAGGTAAGATACATGGAAGAAGTCGAGAAAGTATAAGGGAAGGGAGGAAATGGGAAGTTATGAACAGGGAAAGAGCGTGAAGGAAGGGTATAAATGAGGAAATCGGAAAGAGCCAATAGACGGAATATTTCAAGACCCTGCTAGGGGGCGTGAAAAATAGGGTAAAGGGAGAAGGAAGAAGGCGGTTGCGGGAGATGAGGGCAAGGGGAATAAGATCAGTCGGGACGACGTAAATGACGCACTCATAAAACCGAAAAGAAACAAAGCAACAGGTGAAGATGGCTTGGAGAATGAAGCACTGAAATATGGTGGGATAGGGGTGAAAGAAGAGATGTGGAAGATTTGCAATAAGGCCTGACGAGGCGCAGGGTGACCAGAAGAATGGAAGACAGGGCTGTGGGTACCGTTGATCAGGAGGAGAGAGGGAAGTAAGGTCGGGGAAGATAGGGGTAACACGCTCGTGTCAGTAGGCTATAAAATTTATGCGGAAGTACTTAGGAAGCGACGAGAAAGCCAAGTGGAAGAGAAGGGAAGCATTCCACATAACCAAACGGGCTTCAGAAGAGTTATGGGATCAATTATGCTGAATAATCTGGTAAATAGAAACTTGGGTCGGAAGTGAGGAAAACTTTTTGCACTGTTCGTGGATTTCAGAGCAGCTTTTGATTCCGTGAACAGAAGAGTCCTTTGGTAGGCCATAAAAGAAGGAGGAATAGAAAACGGTTTGATAGAAAGGATAAAAGAGATATTTTTGGAGACAAAGATAAGGGTGAAGATAGAAGAGAAAAGAGGAGAGGAGTTCTGGACAGGACGATTGAGCGTCCTAATGGCAGACCTAGAGGAGGAGATAAATAGGAAAAGAAAAGGGGGAACCATACTAGGACAGGCAAAATGGTTTTGCTGGCATACGCAGATGGTGTAGTACTAGTAGCGGATAACGAAAGAGGGATGAATCTGATGATGAAAGCGTTCGAAGAATATCTAAGAGAAAAGGACCTGAAGATAAATGTGAGTAAGACCAAGATGATGTGTTTTAGAAATAGAAGATGTAGGGTAGAGTATGAATGAAGAATAAATAACGTTGTGATGGAGTTCTGCTACCTGGGTTTCTGGTTCGAAGCAGGAGGAGGAAATGAATTGCAAGTGAAGAAGAGAATGGAATGTGCGAGTAAAGTAATTGGGCAAGTGTCGGGGATAGGGAATAGAAGGTTAAAGAACGACTGGAGGATGAGGGTGTGGATGTTCGAAATGCTAGTATTGTCAGTGGTAAGCTACGGAGTGGTATGGGGTTGGAAGGAATACAAGAGCGTGAAAGGTCTGCAAAAGAGATTTCTGAGATGGGTCATGGGGTTGAGCTGGAGTTGTCTGGGTTATATGCTGAGAGAGGAAATAAGAAGAAAGAAAATGTTGATCAGGCAACTAGAAACATCTTGGAATATTTGGAGAGAAATTGAGAGCGGCAAAGGGCATCAAGATCGTACAAGCGTGTGCACGGGAGATCTGGGAAGGAGAGGAGAGAGGTAACGTGGAGTTTCGAAGTGGCAGAAAGAGATATACGAACAAAGGCTCGAGTATGGGATGCAGAATACGGGTAGAGAATGGCAGGGGTTAGAAGTAGAGATAATGGCAAGGCAGAGAGAGCATGAGAGAGAGAGGTGAGAGCATGTAGATGGATTTTGAATGGGAATGGTCAGGGCGAGAAATGGATGAAGAAGCTGGAAGAGTTGAGGGGGGAAAGCTAACCGTACGGGGTAGAGCCAAAAAAAGACTCCTCAAGAAGGAAAAAAAAAGAATTAGTGTTGCGGAATTCAGCTACAATATAAAGATTATTAGTAGTAAGAGGAAACGGAACCCAGAGCACAGCAGAAAGCGTCTAGGATTCAGGAGGGTATGTAAGATGATTTGTAAGGAAATTGTTGGTAAGGTAGTACATAAGAATTCCAGATAAGGGAAAAGAAAGATATGTATATGCATATGTATAATTTGTAAAGATTATACAAAGACTCTCAAACCGGTGAAGGGGAGGAAGTATAAACAAATAAAGAAGAAGAAAATAGGTAGGGTTTCCCATAACGTTTTTTTCAAGTTTTTGAAATTTTTGGAAGTAAAATTGAAAGAGACTTCGGGAAAACCCAGCTTTTTCATTTTCTGCATATTTTGTTTCCTGCTAACGAAATAAAGCCATCGTATCATCGTAGTGAAAACACGACTAAGCGAGAATCCCGAACAGTCACCCACCGGAGCGCTAACCGCGCCCGTTTATGCTCGGGTGGGTGATTCTTCGGTATTCTCGCTTACAATTAGTCGTGATTTCACTATGTTTAAATACTGTCGAGTGGGATATTTGACGCCGAGGATCGGTGTAGGCATTCGATGCTATCAAATGTCTACATCTAAACTCGTCTGTCGATGATCCACTGCGCTCAGGAGTTTTGGTATTCTGCAGTTTTCCACTCCTCTGACCAAATGTTTAGGCAAAGGCGAGCGTTTTAAATTGAAAATCCGGCTGCAGACGGTAGGGGTTTCAGAGATTAAAAATCCCACAGGATTGAGTACGTCAGGCATTGCTTG
>WSXT02217059.1:0-17220 GCA_011762715.2 Neuroterus valhalla | reverse complement strand
CGTAAACTACTCAACACGAAAACAGCAATAAGATAAAATACTTACTACGCGGCAGCGAAGCCGCCGCCACAAGGCGCTTACAACGCGGCGGCGAAGCCGCCGCCACAGGGCGCAGCTAGTATATAATACACTGGATGCACAATTCAGTAGAAAGTCGTGTCAAGTCGTGTGACTAATTGAAGGCTAAACCGCCATCTTTGATGTGGACGGCTACTAAGAATGTGGCGTAGAATTCAAATAAAGTACGAAGTGAAAAGTGTAAGTAAATTATATAACAGTATGAAATCTATGTTTTTTTTTTTACCAGTATGAGTATAAGTAGTACACATAATTATATTATCAAATGAAAATTCATATATTATTGAATAAAAACTTGGTAATATTCCTTATTATGGAATATAGTGTTGTATATATTTATAAAGACTGTATTTGTCACATTCGTATCATAGAAAGTATAAGATTTGGCTAAAATTGGACCCCCCCCCCCCCTCACCGGTTTCTGTTAAATGCTTACGTTTTGAAATCCCTTGAATTTCATTCAAATCCGTTAAAAAAGGATAAAAAATACAATGAAAAATTCTCTGTGAAGAAAATTTAAGAATTTGCAAACAAAAATATAACCTACATTTCAGAACCTAAGTTGGGGAGAGTCGGCTATGGTGGCGGTACGGGGCATAGCGGTTATTGCAAATAACGCTCGCGTTTCTTGATTTTTATATTAGTTTCCTACATTAATTAAATCTTTCAGTTAACTGAAAGAGTCAATCACTGTAGGAAACTAATATAAAAATCAACAAACGCGAGCGTTATTCGCGCAATAACCGCTATGCCCCGTACCGACACCATAGCCGACTCTCCCCTATGTACCGTATATACTTACGCGCGAAACGTCCTGCTTCTACTGACCTCCCTTTTCCCTCAATAGGAACAAATTACCAACATTTTTTGATTTCCCTTTATCACTCATTGATTATACATCAGGCTTAAAAATGATAAATGCACATCTGTCTGAACTTGTCACATTGATCTAATGTATTGATGACATTAAATTTAGTAGCTGACTACATCAAAGATGGCGGCTCAGCCTTCAATTAAGTTCACGACTTTCCATTGGATCGGGCATCCAGTGTATCTTATATAAAGATCAGTGGTAGCCAGCCTCATCGTATCTCGCATACATGTCATTCAAACGGAGCGCGCGCGAGCGACATATGCTCACTCTATAGCTTAGATCCGGACACATTCCTCTTCCAGCTCTCCAAAAACTGAAATCGCTAAGCGCAAATGAGGAGAGGGGAGAGTATGCGCGGTGTGTGTCGCCCCCCTCACTTCAATGTTTTCTTGTTTGAAAAAGACGGCCGCCTCATGGTTGATCAGTTCCTCCGTGGCAGGCGGTACTCCTATAAAGGACTGTAGAATAAATGTGACGTGATATCTGATTGCAGCCGTGTGGCGACGCTAGCTGTACTTTTAGGCCGGTAATTATTCTATAGCATGAGAAAAATCAAAATTTGATTTCTTTCAATCATTAAAGACATTGCATGAACCGACTCTGGAATTCTTGTGGCGACGCCAATGCACTGTCACAGCAGACAATATGTCTGCGCGGAGTATGGCCAGGGCTCGGAACGGGTTACTTTTTAGTAACATTAAAAGTAAATTATTTCTAGACATTCCATTTGGGTGGATACACATACTGTTTAAGTTCCTAAACTGATTAATCATTAAAGTAACATTATACTTTCGTACCTAATAAGTTTAAACAGACACGCGCCTTTCGGTACATGCGCAGAAAAGATATGTATGCAGGACGCACGCTCAGCCATAGACATATAAAGTCTAGACTCTAGACCAACAGTCCGAGTCAAGAGAGGAGTGCTGTCTCTCTCTAACACTTCGACGAAGCTGGTCTATTCTATGGGTATACCACGTGACCAGCTACGTCACCCTGTTAGAAAGAGACAGCACTCCTAGCTCGACTCGTTCTTTCTCTCTCTAAGCAGGATCATCGGCGTATCAAAGAGACTGTTGGTCTAGAGACTAGACTTTATACATATGCCTATGCGCTCAGCGTAAACTCAGACTCCGTCTCTTTCTATCAAGCATTTCGCCAGCCGAAGAAAGAGACGAAGTTAAGCGAAGCGTCAGCGTTGCAACTGCAAGTGCCTGCTGTGGTACCTTTAAGTACTGCAAGTGTCATATAACGCTACGTTGCGTCCATGTGTTTCTTCTATTCATTTTCTCATAACGAAAATGAATAACTTGCTCGATGAAGAGGAGCGAACAATGCAATTCTGCACAAGAATCGCGAGTGTTTCTTCAAAGAAAATAAGATGAAAAGATTTGTGTACAAGAGATAATAATGTTGGTGTAGTTAAATGCGTTTGTTACGCAAGATTCTGCTGAAACTGACAGTTGTTGTCGTCTTTGTAATTATTATTTACTGCCTGCAAACCTCGAATGGTGTTAACTGGAGCGTTAATTATTCAGCAGTACAGAATGCCACTCAGAAAAGGATATTTCCATCCACCTTAGCTGAAAACAGTACGTCTGGTGATTACGTCTTCCTTGAGACGAACACGCATCTCACCAATTCCTTGGAGTATTATAATGTTTGGTGCATATTTACTAAAGTGACGAGCAATTCGCCAATGAGGAGGAAATTTAAAATTTTTACTGAGTCTTTACTTAGATTAAGTTCAGTAGACATAATCTTCCACGTGATCAGTGATAGCAATAGTAAAAATATCGCTGAGAAAGTAATACAAGTTGTCAAGTCCATGACAAAAAAGAACATGAGGGTAAGGAGAATTAAATATTGTATATCGATTTCCACACAAACATTCAATTAATCAGTATGATTTTTGGCTTTCTCTTTCCAGAAAAATATGTGAATCTTAATAAAAAATCACAGAGATATGGTCTTTGATACTGTGTACTAAAAAATAGGAATCATTGTTGCACTATTTTGAATTGATTCAAGGGCGGGTACTACTCAGTTAATACCCTGGTTTTTTCCTCAATAATAACTATTTTTCGAGAATATTTTGAAAAATGACAAAGAAAACGCACACTTAGGTTTGCGCTCCTTCATTTTCTGAAAAAGTGTTAATTCCTGTTTGAAAGACGCTTATTTATTTGATTTTCCAAAGGGAAAGGGCGCCGGTATACGTTTCCATGTTCTCTACTGTTTTCAAAAATTAAAACCAAGAATATTTATTGTTGTCAGAAAAACCCGGAGAAATTCGAAACTGATAAGCAGCCTCAATTCCCAAAGTTAAGGGTGATCTTTAAATCTTGAGTTTGGAATTTTTAGTTGATATTTAGAGATTGCGCAGAGCTGTCTAAGTAAAGTATTTTTTATCAAAAGCCAGGGGAAATTTCCCAAGTGTTTCTTTTGGAAACTAATTTTAACTGTACCCTTTAATAGCCTTGTTACTGTTATCAGGTTGGTAACTTGACCGGGAAATGACCAGGAATTTGATAAAAGACCGGGAATTTTCTTGACTCAACCTAGACAATTAGAAAGTTTATCGTAAAAATATGAGAAATGACCGCTTTCTTTCTATGAATTGAAAAGATATCTCATCATTTAATTTGGAGAATGTAACATTCCTTTAGTCTGATTCTGAAAGTTTTCAAATATATCTATGTACTCGAGACAGGGAGGTCGAATACTTCAAGTATTCGAATTGAGAAAAGAGGAAATTCAGAAGATAGCTCTTCCAATTCAAAAATCTTTCAAATGTTCTAGTTAAAAAGCCAACTACCTGGTTGAAAATTGAATTATTTTGTTGAAAATTACACTTTTTTGTTGAAGGTGCATTATTTTAATATAAACTCCACCTCTGATTGAAAATGTGACTACTTTGTTGAAAATTCATTCATCTGTTTTTAGTGAAGATCCAAGTATTTAGTTGAACATTGATTTTTGAATTTAAAAACTATACTATTTCTTTCAGAATTAATTTATTTGTTGAAAATTCGCTTCTTCTGGAGAAAATGATTCTTTATGGTTGAAAATTCACCTTTTTCGCATAAAATACATTTATTCCAGTTGAAGATTCATCATTTTACTTAAGAATCCATCAGTTTGGTTGAAGATTGATTTCTCTAACTGGAAATTCAACTGTTTCATCGTTCGTGGTTTTATCCTTTTCTAGTTCAAAATTCAACCATTTGGTTGAACATTCGTCTTTATGGATTGATCAATTAGTTCGTTAAAAATTCACATACTCTTTTGGAAAATTGATTTTTGGTGTAAAATTTTCTTTTTTCCAGAAGTTATTTCTCTTTTTGAATTGAAAATTCAATTAATCCGCTGAAAACTCTTATAATTTGTTGATAAAATGGATTTTTTGTATGAAATTATCTTTTTCTTCGAAAGTTACTTTTCTTGTTGGTAAGTTCTTCTTTACGGTTAACAATCCAAGTTAGACAGTTGAATATTTTTCATATCAGTCGAAAATTCATCTGGTTGATTACACTTACGTTTGGTTCAAAATTAATTTTTAAGCCAAAAATGTTACTTTTCTATTTTTGGTTGAAAATGTTTACCTCTACAGTTCAAAATTCAACCATTTCGTTGAAAAATTGTATTTTTTAGTTGAAAATTAATTTTTGGTCTAAATTTCAACTATTCTAGTGGAGGGTTCATCATTTCAGGTAGAACCTCGTCTTTCTGGTTTATAATTCAACTACTACAGTTAAACATTTACAATTGTATTTGAAGTTTCATCATTTTGCTCAAAACCACATTTTGTAGTTGAAAATTCATGTTTGAATAAATTCAAAATTCGAGTATTCAAATTTCGGTTGACAATAATTAATCTGTTTCATTGAAAATAATTCATCTGTTTGAGAATTTAACTCTTTTAGTTTATGATTCTTTGTTTTAGTTAAGAACTCTTATGTTTGGTATGAAATTGGGTTTTCAAACTAAAAATGTTACTATTCCATTTTCGGTTGAAAACGATTATTTTCCCAGTTAACAATTCAACTATTTTGTTAAAACATTTGTATTTTTTGGTATAAAATTAATCTTTTTATTTGAAAATAATTCTCCTTTTTGAATATTCACCTTAATGGTTGAAAATTGAAGTGTTCTAGTTAAATATTTATCATTTTAGTTTAAAATTGACCTTCTCGGCTTGTAATTCCAACTGTTCTATTCGAAGGTTCGTAATGTTATTTGAAAATTCATCACTTTGATTTAAAAATGAACTTTTTTTTTCATAAGTCCATTTTTTTGCTATCGCATATCAATTTTTCAGTTGTAAGTTTAAGTGTTAAAACTTTTGTAAAAAAATGATATTTTTTGCGTGGAAAATTTTAGTCTTTCCAAAATCAATTAATTTTGCAATTCTTGATCTTTTTTATTAAAAGATGTTTAGAATGAACGTCTCGAATTGAAATAAATGTTTGCGTTTTGCGACAAATATGCATATGTTACTTTTAGCTGACCGGGAAAATTGAAAAACTTGACCGGGGAATGACCGGGAATTGGAAGTCGTCTGCCAAATCGCCACCCTGATTGAATAGCTTTGTTACTGTAAACTTCTAATCTTAACTCAAAAGTTCTGAATAGTCTAAACTCTAAAGCCTTAAATATTTATGGCTGTACTTAGCCTTCTACCTGGGATTGGTATGACACTAAGCACTAAGTAAAATCATGCTAAAAAACTTTTGCTGACGATAGTAGATAAGACATAGGTATCGCTTTCCTTTTTATGATTATTGTAATGTTTTGAAATTTTCTACGAAAAAGCACCTGAAGGAGAAAAAATTAAGCAATTTGCCTTCTTTTATGATTTCTTTTGCTCCTATTGTAACTCTATATCTTCTATTTTTTACATTTTCATAATTTATGATTGAGAAAGTAATAGAATCGTCCGAAATTTCTCTTCTTTTTTTCCGTCCGTTAATATGATAACTCCCGAAGAAATGGAGGCGTCCTTTTTTTGGAAGATGATTTTCAACTTGTCAGAAAATAGCTTGCAAATGGACAGCAATTGAAGGTCTGGATGCAAAAAGGGGACATAACTGGAACTCGCAGCACATTTTCGAAGACAAGTGAATTTTGAATTGAAATGAAATTCTGTACACGAATACACTTCTCAATTCAAGATTTACGTGACTTCGAAAATGTGCAGTATTGGACAATACTTAATTTCAGAAATTCAGCTATGTCCCCTGTCTGCATCCAGACCCTCAATTTTTAGACATTATTAAGGTCGTAAATAATGGAAAAGAAAAAGGTGTCTTCTTTTTCCCATTTTGAATTTGTGATTTTCCCATAAACAATAAAAAAGCTCTGCGCAACCTCTAATAATAATTAAGAATTAAGAAAAAAAGCTATGCTACATTATTTTAGCGTTGAGAATGCATGAACATTCCGAAAATTCTTAACTTGACATTTTTTGGACCATCCTGCATAAGCATGTTTGTAGCCCCCTCCGAATGCTTGCGTAATCCTTGAATGGCCACTAATAAAATCTTTAATACGTAAAAACTTGAATTTACACATTTAAAGTCATTGAAATAGATTTTATTTAGTATATTTTTTTCAGGTGCATTTTTATGACGTACATAAGCTGGCCTCTCAACTAGACGACATAGTATCCGTTATGTCACCTCATTTCAGCAGCAAACCAGGAACTTATTACTCAGATGCTCTCTTTTTTCTTTCCCTGGGCCTGCATAGAATAGCACCGCCGGAACAAAATGTAGCAGTTATGTTTGATGCCGATACCAAATTCAGAACAGACATCAAAGACATTTTCAGAGAATTCGAAAACTTTGGGGAACAAGACTTATTTGGCCTGGCTCCAGAATTAACTCCTGTTTATCGTCACGTTCTTTACCTTTATAGGAGCAAAAATCCAAAAACTATCTTCGGCGAACCTGGATATTCCGGTGGTTACCCTGGTTACAACAGCGGAGTGATCCTTATTAATTTAGATAGACTACGAAAATCTCTAGAATATGATCAAATTATCAGCAGAGACAGTATTGAACACATGGTTGACAAATATCATTTCAAGGTATTTACTATTTTGATATCTTCATTTGGGCGGAGTGAATATTATTGAATTTTTTCGAATCGTTCGTGCTGAGGGGACAGCATTTGTAGCTTAACATTCGAAAAGAAAGAAAAAACGATTTCGGGACCGCTTCTTCTCCTCTCTTCTTTTCTCTAAAATTTTTGAACATTCAGAAGAAATTCCTTATCGCTTCCAAAACTATCTCGAATTTTTCTTGTGTACCGTTTTTTCTGGTGGATAGTAATTAGAAAACAAATGATAAGAAAAATTTTTTTATCCATATAATTTCATCTCTTGCTTCTGAAGAATATGCTTGTCGAGATGTAATTTTTTTTTTGTATTTTTCTGTACACATCTTTCCACGGCTCGAATGTGACATGGAAGACGGAATGTGTCGTTTGTTATAAAGATAGTCATATCATTTTATGCAAATTGTTTCAGTTCGTGGTTATTCATTCGCATTGTCAGAAGCGACTCAGTGATTGTAATTTTTCTTCAATCTCCAAAGTGAACGAAAACTTTTGCCTCAAACATAAAAGCAGGGATAATGAATTTTTTGGACGCTTTGTGACATAATTCCCTTGCTAGATATCTGAAAGATGAGCTTTAGAGTACAGTAGATAAAGTAATTCAAAATAATGGATACTTCGCCCATCCAAAAAAATTTCTCTTTGGCATGTTCTGAGATGGATGACAAAGTATATAGAAATGAGCAGGTACTTGGATATTTAAAACAAGGAAATTAGCTCATAAAGCAATAAGAAAATTTATGATTTCTCCTTAGAATTTTGGGAAAAAAAGGTTCCGTTGACCTCAGAGACTGTAGAAAAGTTACCATCACTGAGCCACCTCTGACAATACGAATAACTGACCACGAGCTGAAACGATTCGCAAAAAACGATGTGACTATGCTTATAACAAATGACATGTTCCGTCTTCCGTGTCACACCTAAGCCGTGGAAAGGTATGTTGAAGAAATTACAGCAGCTTCTCGACAAAATTAAGGGTTTGAAATTATAATCCAAGTGTATGTAATTTTTTGAATTCGTATATTAGTATAAAATTGCCGTCAACAAGAAAAATTTGTGTAATGAAGTAAAAAATGGGCTCTACCTCAGTTTTCAACCTAATTAGCGATTTATTACGTACAAGAATGTTTTAATGCTTTATAACTTTCAGAGAAAAATAGCAGTTGTAAATACAAATATTCAGAACTCTTTTGATCTCTAAAAAAATTCATGCTTGCCAAAAGAAGTATAAATTACCTGTTGCTCTTTATTCTGACATTTATTATGAATGCGCGAACGTGGGATGTAATTTGTTTTTCTATAACTTTTTGTGGAAAATTCAAGTACCAAGCTAGAACTTTTGCACCCCCTCCGAATCTCAGAAAAGACAAGAAATTGCTCCAGCCTGCATAGGACTTGATCCAACATAACATGTTTCCTTTTCATTTAAAAAAAAAAAACCTCTAAAATGAGCATTACTTAACACGGAAAAAGGTTTTTACCAATGTTTCTGTCTGTGCACGATTACTTCTGAAATAAATAAATCTATCAGATTGGTCTATAATACACTCTCCCAGTATCGGAAACTGAAGGCCAAGTTCGTAAGCCAGTTATTTTGGATAAAAATTCACAAAGTTAGGGCATTTTGACCATTTTTGAGACTATTTTTTTCCAAGATTTGAAAATTCTATGAAAACTTCATTGTAATATTCGGAAAATCGAACAGTTTTTTTCAACAACTTTTTTCGATCAAGAAAAATGTCAAGATTCATCTGCAAAATCAAAAAAAAAAAAAAAAAAAGGAAAATATAAATTTCAAGCGAAACAACGCACAATATGAATGAAGAGAAAAACGTTGTTTTTTGATTGCCCTACAAGATTGTTATGAGCTAATAATAATTATAATAATAATAATACCCCATGATTATATTAATGGGAAATTTCAAATCCTATTTTTCGGGGAACCATACGAGATACGACAGGAAATTGCGAGATAAAAATTGTGCACTCGAAAAAGATCTACAAATACAGAAGACTTCCATTCAGCTGAACCGCTACGCGACGTAAACATTCGTTTAGCTGAACTCGGGAGAAATTCCCACCACTGACCCCCTCCGCATGGGTATTTCTAGAGGTGACTTCTAATTGGTTGCTACCGTCAGTTGCTTCCTTCTAGGTGTAGAGGGGGCCGCTCGAGTTCAGCTAAACGAGCGTGGAAGCGTTCATGTAAATGGAAGTTCAGCTAAACAGAAGTCTTCTGTATGTCATGAGTTACTTTTTGGTAGGTCACGTAAATTTTCTTTTATTCTATGAAAACAAAATTGAGAATGGACGGAAAAAATGAAGACAGAATTCATACATCCAAAAGATATCTGAACATTAATTTGTCATTTATAATTTTTTGCTGGAACGCGTAGTTTTTCTTCCAGCCGTAAAAATGGAATAAAATATTTGAAAAATTTAATTTTCAGACGAACGACACAAGCTATGAAAAAAATGGATAGACAAAAGTTCTTCACTTTACCAAAAAGAGCGGTCAATTACCTCAACGAGCCTCTTTTGAGTAACGGTTTTAGTTTTACCTATATAAAAAAAAATACTCAAGAATAAGCAATTTCCGCGTATGTGCGGTAAAACGCTAATCGACAAAGTCAGTAATGATTGGGTTCTCAAAGAATGTGGTGTAGAAGAAACACTGTTTGAAAAAAGTGAAAAAAGTTTGCTGGTATGGTTCGGTCATGTTGAGAGAATGGATGAAGAACAAAGCAAGTGTATCTAGGTAGGGTGAATGGTAGCGTACCCAGAGGCAGACCAAAGAACGAATGGATAGAATGAAACAGGCTGGACTTACTTTTGCTGTGTATTGTTTTTATCAGGTCTTGCCGCTCATGTTGCCGAAGTATACTCGCGTATATTCATTCTGCTTAATATTTCAATTAAAGTGTCTGTTCACAAAAAATGCCACATCTTAAGCAAAGATCCTGGATTAAAAAATTTATATTAAAATTTAAATCAGGTTTTTTTCTGCTCTTAAAAAACACGCAATGAATTCTGAGACTGATATAATACCTATCCCTGCTTCCTTCTCTTTCTTCTCCCTTGCTCAAAATTTCCCATGTAATTCCACTTTCGTATCTTTACATTCCGAAAAGATTAACAAGTTGCTATATTAGCAAGAAGAATATCAAAAATTTTAAAATCCATTTCCTGGCTGAAGTTGCTTCTAATTTTATCTTTCTGAGAAACGTAGTTTCTGTTTCAATCTTTTAAAACAACATTTAAAATTTGAAAGTCCAGTTTCCAGAAAAAATTCTCGAGATACGAAGAAAATTCTAAATCGAAAAATTGTTCATTTCGAAAAGATATACAAATTCCAATAATTATAAATACAAGGCAATCACGGTGGGCTTGAACGTGCCCCAAATCCGACCTAAAGGGCACATGAGATTTTCTTTCGGGGTTTAATTCCCGGCACTTTCCTGAATACGTTCCAGCAAGAATAAAAAAAGGCTTCTGAAAATCGCGTTTTTTTATCTATTTTAGTGCATTTAAAGTCTGGCATTTCAATTTTGCCAACAAATCTATCCAGTTTTCTGATCGGAAATTATACTCGACACCTTCCTGAATTATTTTCAGTTTTTAAATGATTTTTGGAATATTTCATTGACTTCATTGACATATTTCATTTCTTAAATAATATTTTCTTGTATTATTCATGGTAAGAATAATAATATTAATTATATTATTAATAATATTAATGTTATTTATATGGTAAATACTATCATGAATAATATAATACGAAATTAATTATATATCCAATATACTACATAATTACCCAAGTCTGTATTTTAGGCGATATTTACAACTATCGAATAAATCTCATTTTCAAATTATTCGTGATATTTCTGTCTAGTTTGACTATTGAGCAGAAAGTAAAGTGAAAGGCATTATAAATAATATTTGTTTGTGTGTACATATATAGATCATATATTATGGAAAACAGTGTATTATTTATAGACGAGAGAGATGCATTAGCGGATATATAATATGGATTATAATTTCTCAATAAAAAAATAACATTATAACTTATTGAAGTCGGAAAGCACAGATTCGATTATTGCTCCGTGTAGTACCCCAGTCCTCGCTGTGCTATTTTACAAAAACAACGTTATTTTTGTAAAATAACAGTGTGAGGGATTATGATCCCTCTCACTTGACTTGCTACTCAATGAATATTCAAACTAGATAGAAATATCACGATCAATTTGGAAATTAGATTCATTAAATAATTGTAAATATCGCCTTAAATACAGATTTGTGTAATTATATAGTATTTTGAGTATATAAATAATTTAGTATCAATCATTCATGATAGTATTTACCATATAAATAACATTATTATTATTATTTATTATTATCATGAATAATACAAGAAAATATTATTTGAAAAAGTAAATCAATGAAATATTCTAAAAATCGTTTAAAAAACTGCTAAAAAATTAAATTGGCTCGAGTAATTTGTTCAAATCTCACTGAAAATAATTGAGGAACGAGTCAAGAATAATTTTCGACCAGAAAACTACGTATTTGTCAGCAAAATTGAAATAAAGCCTTTCAATGCACAATAATCGCTCAAAGCTAAAAAAACACACCAAAATCGATCAAAAACGCGATTTTCTTAGAGGATTTTTTTTATTCTTGCTGGAACGTACCCAGGAAAGTGCCTGGAATTAAATCCCGAAAGAAAATCTCATGTGCCTTTAAGGTCGGATTTGGGGCACGTTCAAGCCCACCGTGCAATGAAAATACATTCATTTCGATATCAGTGTTCATTATGAATCCTAATATTTTAACAAATATTAAAGTAATCATGTGAAGCATGATTACTCGTGCGAAGCACGAGACACGCTACGAGAATATTTTCGTTAAAGTCGAAAAAGCTTCAACAAAAAAAGAAATAAAAATCATCAAATTACAGTAGTCAATATTTTCCTTTAGTTTAGGAAAGTACAAATACCGATTGCGAAGCGCGAGATTCGGTGCGCGCTTAGACTTGCGAGCCGTGCGTGACGCGCATAATATAATGTGTGCGCGCAGCGGGCAGATTTTTATTGTCCTTCACTAGCAAAGATTGTACGTATAAGCAATTTGCCATACTTTTCAAAGTTATGTGGAACAACCTCTATCGGAGTGTACGTCTTTTTCATTCCTCCAACTTCCTTAAAATCTTCTGAAGCCTACAAATTCCTAGAATTCTTGGAATTTTTCGAATTCTTGGATTTAAAGAATTCTGAGTCTTCCGAAAGAATCTAAGGAATTTATTATAGAACTCAAAAGAATTCAAAGAAATTGAAAATGTCTGCTGTTTGCCGTGTACGACACAACGTACTAAAACGAAGCGTTAGCTCAAAAAGCAGACTGTTCCATTTAATATAGAGGTATATTTATTTATCCACGTAATTCATCAATTTGGATGCTTCAAATCAATCGTTTCCAATTTCAAACGTCACGCTTTGAAATTGTTATATTTTTAAAGCTTCACATAGGTAGAGTTCTAAATAGAATAATCTTGAATTTGTAATTAATTCTTTCAAGGGTCATCTAGGCGATCAAGATTTTTATACACTCCTGGGAATGGAAAGACCAGAATTCATTCACTCAATTGATTGTGGGTGGAACAGACAATTGTGCACATGGTGGCGAGATCGTGGATACGCAGACGTCTTTGCTAATTATTCCCACTGTGATTCCGATACAAAACTGTGGCATGGAAATTGCAACACGCCAATTCCGGACCTTTGAGATGAAAAGGCTATTTACACAAAAACTTATTGACGATTAAACAAAATGTTCTTTTTCTAACAGCTGTGATCTGTAAGTGGCAATTGTATTTAAAGTAAAAAAGAGTTTTATGTTTATGGGTGAAAAAAGGTCGTTATGCATTAATCTGATTAAAATATAATTGTAATATTTTATAATGAAATGATTGTAAATATTGAATAATTCTTGTTGAGAACTAATTTTGTTTAGAAGTAAGTTGGATAGTTTTCGAGAAAATAAGTTATCTCTGACTATGCAGGATTTATTGAAAATAAACATTGTTAGTAGATTAAGGTAATCCCGTTGACAAACAGTATTTAATAGGTTATATTTAGGAATAGAATATGTTGAACACTAGATTTGGAATATTTATAAAATTATGTAGTTAATGATTAATCTGGTGCTCTGAAATATATTTTGCTAATAAATAAATGCAACATTTTTACACATAATTCAGAGTCATTCAATGGGAAGGAGATAAGACTGGATTGCACTCGAAATCAACTTTAATGCCTCTACAAGTTGAAACGCACATATATTACAGCTTCGTCATGATAGTTACATAGGCGGAAATCTATCCTTTCTACAAAACAGCTTGTTTTGTGCTTGGAAGAACCGTATGGCATGGCCTATAACTTAACTATTAGGTCTTTCATCAACAAAATGATTTTGAGAAAAAAAATACTGTTGGGGGTAGAAGTACAATATTTATAACTGAGAGGCGTGTTTTAATTGATATAAAGGAAGAGGGTAGACAGGAGGGAAAGGTTACATACAATACGGGTTTCAAGTTTCAGTATCAAGTGCTTTCATTATCAAAATATTACCCCAGGCGTTTTCCACTTCGTAATTCGACTTATTCTTCGAAGATTTCACTTCGAATTTTTGTTTATTTTAACATATGAATTCGTTGTATAATACATAGAATGAAAAGTGTATTTGTTACCTTTGGTCCCGTTGATAGAAACTTTAGAACTTACTTTCGATGATTAGAATGTGTTAGTAATTGCTTAGCATTGTTTGCGTAATTGCAACCGCTTTGGTATTTTTTATTCCTCGCTCAAACATGACCAAAGCTATGAGCATCAAACTTAAAATGAGAAATGTCAAAGACTATGACTATTTTTCAAAATATTTATTATAAAGAACTTTCAATCGTGATAGACGTTCAAATTAGGTTTTCTCAACGATGTATATAAATTTTTAGATTTCTGCTGATACAGATTTTTGCCAAAAGAAATTGAATTTCATTAAAGGCATTGTTTTGACAGCGAAGTTTGAGTTAAACCAAACGAAACAGTCTATTCATTTATAAGTGAATTGTATATTTAATCCAGGAAAAAATGATATTGACGGAAGAATTATTTGGGGTAAAAAGCATTGAGGAAAAAACAAATTTGGAAATCGTGAACAATACCATGCCTAAAAGTGGTGCATGGTGACTTCAATGGAGTGCACTGAATGTGGAATTGATCAAATTATATGTGGGCAACGCGCGCGAGCAGAATATTTTTCAAATGTTTTTTCTATTCATTACATGAGATGTTTCAATAGACCCCTATTGATAACTTTTATATTTGGCGCTTATAAATAATAATTTTGTCAACCTATTTTGCTTGCGCGCGTTACAAAGATCCAAATTGATCAATTTCATATTCAGTCAGTTCACTTCACGCTGGTCATATCGCAGGCATAATATGTTTGCAATTTCTGACATTTTTGTTCTTTTTCGACAATCTAAAGTCCACCGACAGATATGAAATTCGCTGTCTAGCGAAGGCGGTAAGAGCGGGAATTGACGAGTGACTTGTTCACAAACAGTTAATGCGGCAAATAATACATCGACGAAAAGTTTTGTTAACAAGAATAGATACAATCTCTAGCTTTCAAAAAGCATGGTATTATTTCATTTTGTCAACACTTATTTGTAAGATTTATTTACTTTTTCTCGATTTGGATACTGTGTACGCCATACTCGGAGATTATGAAACATGATACAAGTATTTTAATTCTGGTTAACTTATAACTAGATTCAGACAATAAAAGCATCCATGATTTTCTTCTTTGAACCAAGAAAATATTTCCACTCTAACTATTGCGTTTCGATTTAATATTATTTACAACATTTTCGGGCGTAGGTCTCTTAATGATTTCGGGAAACACTAACAAAACACTAAACGCAAATAACAATCATTTCCTACACCAAGTCTGGGACAGATAACTTAGTAACTTTACAAAAATACAGTTTTAACGATCTTCTAATATTCATTAGCTTAATTGCATTTACACGATTTATCTTAATTATTTAACAGTAATGTACCATTATGACTGAGCTCTCGCTTTTACAATATTTTTACACGTTCGAGAAAATTTAGTACCTCTCGGCAGCCTGAAACAGAAAAACGGTTTTGTTATTTTTCTTTTTATTCAAAAATAACTTAACAGATTAGAATATTTGAGAATAAAGTACGCATTATGAGAAAATTAAGAAGTGGAGTTTCATAAATCGTGGAACATTACATCAATCTTTCAAGTTTGCATCAATTTCGTAAAGAAATGTGTACACTGGAACCCCAATTTGAGCAACGTGTCGGATATGGCAACCTTTGTAGATTTTTCTGATTATAAATGATGGGTCGCTGCGTAAATTTACCTCCTTATTATTCTGCTCCCAATTTCATTTTTTGAAGCAATCTTTTAGTTCAGTTCAGAAATTTCTTTAACCATATTTTTTATGCAAATGTTTGTGGCGTCAATAGTTTATTTCCCTTTTGAAGAAGATCGTACCAAAGAATTATATATACATATATTGCCCGTCTAGGTCAGTCGGCAGAGCATGAGTCTCTTATCTCAGTGTCGTGGGTTCGTGCCCCACGTTGAGCGCCATTGGTCACTCATCTCACGGTCGTGTGACGTGACCAAAGGTGTATTTTAACACGGTTCTATTGTTTGTGCAACCAATGTTTTATTTATATAAATAAGAGATGAATAAAGATATTCAACTATTCCAGGGCACCTGCAATTTTTGACCCAGTTATTATTTTATTATATTATCAAATAGTTTATTATAGTATATTACCCAGCTATTAGTTTCTCACAAGTGGCCATACGTTCGCTCGTTTAGTATATAAGAGCTTGTTAATTCGCTTCAATAGCTTCAATAGTCTGTATTTTTATAGTCACTATTCGACTTTTTCTAACCGTGCCTCGATTATCACTAAATTCATATATTTTATTCATTTATGCATATGCGCTAAAAGAAATAGTACTCAAAGTCTCTCCTTGTGTATAAAACGCAAGAATGAATTGAAATTTTTGGATATTAAAAATTTTCAAGATGATTATTGTTCAAAATTGCTAATTTTCTGGTGAAAAACAAGTAACTCAACTTAGAATTCTCAGAAATCATAAGCGATGTTTTTCCGTAAATAATTACATTTTCTTTTACAAGATTGAACTATTCATTAATGTACAAGTAATGTTTTTCATTTGATTGATTGTCTATTGAAAATTTATGTCTTTTTTTGTGGAAATGTCTTTTTTTGTGGAAATGTCTTTTTTTCTTGATAAAAATTTTACTATTTTTTTTTAAAATCCATATGTTATGTTGAAAGTTCGTAATTTTTGTTCGGAAACTAATATTTTTCTTTAAGAATGAAACTGTTTGCTGAAAAAAAATTTGTTTCAATTATGGGTTCAACTTTTTACAGAAAACGACTACTTTTTGATTGAATTCAACTACTTTAGATTCATATTTTAATTAAATCTTAGATCAACCTTCGTAGTTGAAAATGTAATTGATTTTTCGTTGTTCTTTCTTATGACTGTTTATTGAAATTGGTTCTTCATGTAAAAAATGAACTCCTCGGTTTGAAATTCGACAATTGGGTTGAAAATTGAGGGTCCGGATGCAATAAGGGGACCAGCGCTCGAAAACGCTAAAAAGTATTGTCCAAACGTGCTGTGATATCGAAATTTTGAAACTCGAAAAATTGAATTAAAAAGAATATGAGCTTGTAGATACTGACAAGACGGAACTTTTTCTGATATGAAGTTTTTCAATCCAATCCATATTTTTGATAAGAAAAATAAAAAAGTTATGAAAAAATGTTGTCACATTTAATTTTTTTTTAAACATAAATCGTCTCAACTCAGACAAATATGATCAAAACTCTTTGAAATTTGGTACAGACATGCATTATACCCTAGCGATGCCTACAATGTGAAGAAACAAGTAAAAAATGTCATTTGTTTAATAATAATTAATTGCAAATGGAGACCTGACGGTAAGCACATTTTCTTAGCTTCGGAGAAGAAAAGTATCGAGCGAACTTCAAAGTTGAAACAAC
>WSXT02217038.1:0-17220 GCA_011762715.2 Neuroterus valhalla | reverse complement strand
AATCGGGAGGACTGGGAGGCGGGCGGGGGGGAGGGGGTGGGCCCGCAGCGGGCATTTCCCAACTACCTAAGGCGGCAAATTGTTTAAACCCACCACTGCTTGTCGGGCGATTGATTTTATATGATATGATCAGAACCTTTGAGTTCCTCATAGTATTATTCCCGAAGTGTATTTCTGGGATTTCTGTTATTCGAAATCGGCGGTTTCCTTAGGGCCACCTGGAACACGATATATTTGTGATGCGAAAGAGAATTCTCATCAGAAACTATCTAGTCCACCTTCTTACTCCTTAGTTCTTCCAAGCATAGGGATCAGATCGAGAACCTCGTGGGAGTATGCAGTGTTCACAGCCGACTCAGCTGCTACCCGTCGTGTTAGACAAGAATACTCGAGGCTGGCATGGCAGCACACGCCAATTACCGTGATTCAACTCACATCGCATCGCCTCTTTTCGGGCGCAAAAAATATTTTATTTCCAAATAAAGAAAAACGGAAAACAACACCATTTTCCGCAAAAATAGGGCTGAAGCCTTACATGTTATTTTTGTAACATCAAGCCATAATCCCTTACGGGGTAAGCGTAACTCGTGAAGAGTTATACTTGGTTGAGCTGAATACACGGGAGGACAGAGTCTCCCGCCAATATGCCAACAGCCCGTGATATTTCCGGACGGTCACCATCCAAGTAACAATCGCATCTAACGCTGCTTAACCTCTGTGATCGGACGGGAACTGGGTTTTCGAGCGTAGCATGGCATTAGTGCCTTTAAATAAGGTCGTAAAAATATTACATTAAACAATTCATCAGTGTGAAAGGGATATGACTGAAATGAACAGCAAATTCTTATGAAATACCTTTAACGCCGCAGCACAGCCGCCGGTTCCTTTGAGGGTACCATGGATAAACGCTCGCTCTGCGGTCTCTTTTGAGATACTCAGTTCCCTTGACCACCAAGTTTAGTCCCTCTTTGAGCCTAAACTTTGGGATCTCGTCCACTAGCCAGTCTTTCAGACAGATTTCTGCAGACTTTAAAACGATGGCCTTTGTCCTGAAGAGGACGTCAACTCTGGAGGCGCATCCCTCCTTCAGCCTGTCCAGCATCTCCAGAGTTAGGCATGCACCAGGATATCCCGACACGACGAAGGCACTCACCAGGGTGTTGTAAATCATCTGTGAAAAAGTGTGGCCCTGTGTTTCTATAGCATTCTAATGTTTATACTCTCTGCTAAGAGAAGCCCTAGCTGTTGCTCAAAAGCCTTGCATCGCGGGCTTTCTTTTTCTTGGCATCGGAACGGTTTTTTCTTTGAATTGAGAGCTTGGCCATTCCTTTCATCATCGCTTCTGAAGAGATGGGGATCCCGTGGAGCCGCCAAATCTTGGCGATTTCTTTAGATGAAGGCTCTTCATCCCTGAAGAGTCCTGCTTACAGGGTCTATGTACTAAGGGATTTGACCTGGTGTGCTCTCGGGACAGAACCTCTTATGTTATTGAGATGTTCAAATCCTTCAGATCTTCAAACTTCTTCTTTCAACTAGCATTCTCGACGTCCAGGTTATGGTCTGGCAGATTTAATGTCCTCAAGTTTGTACATCTACCCTGCTCCTTGAATCCAAACGTCTTCACGTTGTGATAAAGCCTCCTCGGGTTTTTCATCACATGTACAATTTTGGGCTCCGCTGGTTTAGCTTCTGCTTCGTGTTTATTCCTCGAGTGCGGCTGCTTTGAATTGAGCAGAGTTCTTGCTTCTTATAATTCGTAATACGCGAGTAATACAATACAACATAGCTGTACACTACTATAGGTGGAATTTTCATGGTAGTCGAGTGAGTTTGAGGAGCTGTATATTCAGATCCTCCAGCTTCATCATCGGTATTATGATCATCAAGTACATTAAAAATATAATCAAATTCAATGTTGAAATCAGACGTCTGCGACCCAGGGCTGGTCCTTCGCCTTTTCTTTACTGGGTTGTTAGTAATTCAATTGTCCAGCGTCTTAATTTTTTCCGGGTTAAAACTCATTTTCTGCTATTCCGCTCCTCTTCTAATGTTGTGGGAGTACATATAATAGCACACAGGCTGTTCTGAAATGGACACAATAAGTAAACTTCAAACTAGAATTTATTGTAGCATCGAGTATATTCTTGCACGGTACGTCTGCTCTCTATGACGGTACAGATGCGAATGTATAGCGAAAGAAGTTTACTTCTACACTCTAACATCTGACCTGGATATTTACATCAGACTTGAGGTCGGAGATGCCTATTCTGCAGTGTCTGGAGTTAGGGCGCATTGTACTCCTACCAAAGAAAGGCGACTTGTCTAATCTAAGGGACTACAGGCCAAAATCAGGAGGCTGTCGATAGAACCTGCTGATCGACAAGAGTGTCTGCAAAGACGCTGCAAACCACTAACGCAATCTGTCGACGGCCTGGGTCAATTACCAAGAATTAACTCTCATTTCGACAAGTGTGTCAAGATTCATTTGAAGCGTGGACGAATTTCAGGTGTTGATTTCAGCTTGAAAATCAGATGAACTTCAGGTTAATTTCAGCTTGTATACAGCAGTGTTATTAGACACCTTGGTGCTGGAGGGACCTATCATATAACATCATATCACATAACATCTGTGAATGAGGGTCCCCGAAGCAGATACAAACATCTTCTTCGACAAATGGGGTCGTCTAATCTGTCGGCGTTGAACAATAGATATGTGCGACTAGCATGCTTGCCATCCCGGCCCTACTCTATTCGTTAAGGGAAGTTATATCAACGAAGAATGAGCTCAAGGCCTTTGAAATTACTACACGAGAGATCACGCATGTGAAGAAAAGCTTGCATATTTATTTGTCCGTTTCACGCTTATACAAACGGTGGATGTACTCTCCTGGCAATGGGTCAGGAATCACGAAATGATGGGAAAACGAGCGTTCCTTTACAAAGCCGCGGAGCAGGTAGCTGAGACCCTTGGCCTGGATCTCAACATCAGATGTAAGGACAATGCACTACTTTATCCAGATTTCTTACTCCTAACAACGCAGGTGAAGAAAGCAGAGGCCTTGTCACGTGTCAACGTTTGCTTGCCTAAAATCATCTGAACTTAATTTAGGCATGGAGAGTTTCATTTTCGCGTTTAAAGACGGTTTCATTTTCCACCTTAACATACCGTTGTCATATTTTACCTCAAGAAGTTTCCAGCAGGAGGTGCAGGGCGCGTCATAATTATCCTATACATTTCAGCTTTCCAATTCACATGGGAACGCCGTATATCTACAGACACAATGCGGCCCTAAAAGTGATTCACTACCATCTTTGTCGCTCTTATGGTGTTGGCCGCGAACCTGTCCTCCTGAACGCTCTGAGAGAAATTGAGTCAATTGTTGGGAACGAGGGGCGCCAAATGCACTGGAACTACACGTCATCGACAATAGTCCTTGTTAAACACACAAACCTGACATCGAGCTCCTCGAAAAACGGGAACGAACTATGTTCGTAATCGAAATCTCGGCCCCGCGCTGACTACAATATCAAATGCTTGAAAAAAGAAGACGTATGAAAACCTCAAAGAGTAGCTACAGCAACTTTACCAAGAATATTGAGTTACAATAATTGCCCTCGTTGTCGTTGCTCTCGAAGGTTTAGTTTACAACGCATCATCAGTGTCATTTTCCTGAATGAAATTCTCCAGAGGATGATTCTGCGGAGGATGTTTGACCAATATTTTATATATACCCTATAGGCGAGCGGCAACTACCCCAAAAATGACATAGTAGTGATCAGATCATTCCTATTCGCTATTAATAGCCTTTTGCTAATCTTAGTCGGCGCATACTTTTGCAAAAGTTGAGTGACAAAGTTTTTAATTTTCAATACCTGCAAATGTATTCCCAAAGTGTTAAATATATAGAAGTTTTTCAGAAAATTTCAGACCTCGATCTTCATTAGAAAAAAATATGCAGCGATTTCAATTAACCGATGGCTTCTTACAAGGCAGAATGTCTAACGAAGCATTGCTATTTTCAGGTAGCGCTCTTTTGGAGCTTGTCTAAGTAATTCTTTCTATCGATTCAAAAGCACCGACCTCTCAGTTTTGAAACAAAACTCTCACCATTGCATCATATGTATTTTTTTCATAAATTGTTCCAGTATTTATGCTGGTATTATCGTCACCTTCGGGAATGAAGCCGCCGCCATTATCGCACGATGAATAATTCCCAATGGTATATAAATACCTGAATTTTTCTCTCATTCTTTCCCAACTGCAATGGTTACGAAAAACGTCTAATATCCTCATTAGTACCGCAAACCCCATGTGCATTTAAAATAGTAATTACAGTTTTCTTGGCCAACATATTATGTAATTGTAGAGTCAATCAAAGTGTGAAAGGTGGCATAAGCGAATTATTTTGACTTCTCCGCGAACAATAAATTACAGTCTCTGAAATGCTGAGAGTGCGACGTAAAATGTTCTCATCCGTTGGTAACTGTCCCTTCAAGGATGATGAAATATCAATCACCCAACAAATCAATTTTTGCAATACTTCTGGAACAACTTTTTCTGAAAATTCTATTCTAACTTCATTGGGGAGAAAATATTCTGTATCTTTAGGTAGTTTATGAATTTAATTTCGAATGGATGCAGCTACCTGATGTATCATGGAGTTTTCATCACTTTTAATGTAAGCAATTTGATGACATTCATTAGCCTTTTTAGGTATACTATAATATAACTTGTGAACAAACAGTACGGGAGGAAATTTAGTCAAGGTAACAATTACAGATTTTCCTTGATGAATGGAACTTATAAAAGTCCGATTTAATATTCTTAGCATCGTCTTTACTTTTGATACAAAATATTTAGTTCGATCAGAAAATTATCTTTTTTTCTGTAGAGTACGTGTCTTTAGGAGCTATTTGCATTTTTCACGACGTTTTTTAGTCCAGTGGGAGCTGAGATATTTATCTCCCCGCAAATACGTCACTTAAGGTGTAAATTTGATCCGTTTCAGAACTCTCATAATTAAAAACGGAAATTGTGAAAAAAGTGTAATAAAAAATAGTCTTGTCTTGCCTCAGACCTTCTGACAAATATTTCACAGATTATTTTTTTTCATAAACAATGCAGTTGTTTTTGAAACCTTGTTTGAATAATCAAAAATGAACTTATCGCAAAATTCTCTAAATATCCATATGAACAGGGGGCTTTTGCGATAGTTCACGCTCTTTCTAGACTCACTGCGACTCGATTATAACTCATCCGTATGAAACCTTCTTCAGTATGAAACCTTCTTCTTAATGACAGAATTCTTCATATTCTATAGGATAAAACTGTTTTATATTTGTTACATAACATATCTAGAACTGTTAAATTGTATCCAAAATTATCGAAAGACATTTGCAACAGAGTTCTAGTTTTGTTCCAGAAATTTTACAGTACGTACATAACAGAGTTTCAGAGTTATTACAAAACATGTGTAACTGGGTTCTTTATTGTTCCAGAATTCTTTCCGAACGTGTGACACGGCGCTCTAGAACTGCTCGCGTAAAAGTATGTTTAACACAGACGTGAATTATCTATTAGAAAAAAGGTTTACTAATTTTTAAACAACCCCCACTGAAATGTACACTTCCACTCAATTTGAGCTTCAAAACATGATGAGATATTTTCTGTTACTTATAGAACGTTGGAAATCTTCCATCTCTCAGGAAGAAAGCTGTGCATAAGTTTATAGACAATCTACTGTGAAATTCCCATTTCCACTTAATCCGAACTTTAAAAGCATTACATTACGTCACGAAAAGAGAAAAGTGAGGTAAAATCACTTTATTTGTAAATGATATTAGCTTTTACACAGAATGTGGAATGAATTCTATCAATTATTAATGCTTTTTAATTAAACATCGTCCTGAAAATTCAGCATCTTTATTTCATCAATTTTACTCCATCACTTCGAATTCCGGCTTTATATCATCAAGTTCTATTTTTACAGGGAGGAAAATACAGTTGGGATCTTCGGTCCTTGATTCAATACTTATCTCCTTCTGGATTTTATCATTATTCTTCTCTTTATCTTGCACTTCACTCGTAATTTCAGTCTTTACACTCACTACTTTATCTACAGCCAAAGTCAAATCAGATGGATTATTTCTATGACAATCACTCTCCAAAATACCAGCCAACGTTGTATCACAATTTTCTTCCTTCACTGCTTCAAATTCTATTCCAAAATTCGAATCTAATGCGTCATCCCTTTCTTCTTTCACATGAGGTAAAACAAAGTTCTCTTGATCTTGCACTTCACTCCTGAATTCTCCATTCAGAGTGCTAGCTATTGAATGCTCAAACAGATTCTGATTAGAACTATTATTTGCGTATCTAAAACCCTCTGGATTGTCTCCAATTGTCTCTCCGTCAAGGTTCCAAGGAGCTGTATCAGAAACTGGTTGCTGAATTTGAGCCTTCTTAGTTGCAACTTTCATATGACTAACTTTGTGAAACTTTAAGTGATGTTGATATCTGAACTGTTTCTCACATACATCACACTTAAAAGGTTTATCTGCAGTGTGGACGCGCATATGAATGTTTAACTTCTGTGTGCCAATAAATCTCTTTCCACAGATTTCACAGTCGTGGGGTATTTTATCCAAGCATGTTTTTTTATGAAAATTCAAAGACGAACCCCGTGCAAAACTCTTAGAGCAAACATCACAAACGTAAGTTTTCGATTCCTTTGGGTCTTTATTTTTGTGGATAAGCTTGTGTTTATGTAAATTGTATGGTCTCGTAAAACATTTTTTACATACTAGACACATATAACCTTTAACATCGCTCATATGGGCCATTATGTGATGTTTCATTAACTCACGTTTCTTGAATTTTTGTTTACAAATATCGCATTCCAAATCCTTCTTTCCAGTGTGACTTTCAGTAATGTAGGTTTTCCCACAGGTTTCGAACCCGAAGGGTCCATCATGCGTTCTCATATGATCATTTAGATCAAACACCTTCGCAAAACTTTTGGAACAAACGCTGCAAGCAAAAGTTTGTAGCTTTTTATGGGTAAGCATGTGTGCTTTTAAACCATCCTTCCTCAAAAAACTCTTTTTGCAAACTTCACATTCGAAGGGTTTAACTCCTGAGTGACTTCGCATATGGATTTGTAAATGATACAACTTCACGTAACCTTTTGCACAAACTGGACACTCATGTGGCCTTCTATCCAAATGCAGCTTTCTATGAACATTCAAATAAGTTTTCTTTGCAAAACTTTTTGAACAAATTTCACATACAAACGATTTTTCGTCCTCGTGGATAAGCATGTGCGATTTTACAGAAGCTTTAGCTAAAAACCTCTTTTTGCAAATATCGCATTCGAATTCACAGTTGGACTTAACTCCTTTGTGCCTTTGTGAGTGGGCACTCAGATAGGATGATCTCGAAAATGATTTAGTACACAATTGACACTTGTATGGTTTTCCAATTCCCATATGATCTAATATGTGCAACTTCATGGTTGTATGTTTCTTGAATTTTTTCTTACATATATCGCACTCAAAAGGCATTTCTTCAGTATGACGAATCATATGAATGTTAAGCGCAGTTCTACTAATAAATCTTTTTCCGCAGGTGTTACATCCGTAAGGCCTTTTTTCTGAGTGCGTCTTTTGATGTTTTTTTAGAAGGGACATACTCACGAAAGTTTTAGAACAAGTGTCGCAAGCGAAAGGTTTTTTGTTTTCGTGGATCAGCATGTGGGTCGTTAAATCACATTTTTTTAAATATCCCTTTTTGCAAACTTTACATTCAAATGGCTTAACCTCTGCGTGATTTTGCAAATGGTATTGTAAACTGCCAAACTTCACAAAATCTTTCGCACAAATTGGACACTTGTAACTTTCACCACTTTTCATATGAGTAACTATATGCAATTTCATAGTGTAATAGTTCTTAAATATTTTCTTACAACTACTGCACTCCAGATGCTTTTTTCCATCGTGACTCTGCATATGAAATCTAAGCTGGCTAGGACTGGCACATCTTTTTCCACAGATATCACAATTGAGGTGCTTTTTTATCAAGTGTGCTTTCTTATGCTTTTTTAGAATAGAATTCGTGACAAAATCTTTGGAGCAAATGTCACAAGAAAAAAGTTTTCTGTTTTCGTGGACAAATATATGTATCTTCAAATCACTTTTCCGTAAAAATCCCTTCTTGCAAATGTCACATTGAAAGGGTTTCACTTTTAGGTGACTCTGCTCATGAAGCTTTAAATGGGATGATTTCATAAAACTTTTAACACAAATTAGACACTTATAAGGTCTGTCTTCTTCCATGTGAGTGGCTATGTGCAATTTCATATTATGATGGTCTACGAATCTTCTTTTACAAATATGACATTCGAAAAAACTTTCTCCGGTGTGAGTGCTCAAATGAGCCTTGAGCCTCCCTGGAGTAAGAAATTCTCTTCCACAGGTTTCACACTCATGGGACTTTTCCTCCGAACGTCTCTTTTTATGCATTTGTATGAGATGTCCTTACAAAACCTGTCCTGTCTTCACGTTGCGCAAAACTGAAAAAAGCTCAAATTTAGATCTTTCCAGAAATATATTAGAGACATTTCTGTTATAATCATTTTTATTTTGCATCATTTTATTGGTCCACTCGCTCATAAGAGACTTTTTTGGATTTTCGAGTGTTGCTATAATTCAACCAGTTACATAAAAATTTCAAAAACTATATGCAGAAAAAAAAGTACTTCCATAGAAATTACCTGCAATGCTATGTTTGGTTTGCTTCAATATATTCCGCATAGGGCTGAGAAATATTTATGATAACATTTTTTAAAAATATTATATATTTTTGATTTATGAATTATATATTTAGTAAATATTTTGTATAAGCAATTTGAAAAAATCAAAATTTTCGGACATCAATTCAAATTGTGATGTTTTTTTTATGTTTCCTTCTTTATTTTCATCTTGTATTATTAACATTATAAAATAAAAGTTTTGGGCGAGTATTGAGCTCTGCCAAGTTTTGCCGTACTTTAATTTTTTAGTCCGGTAAACTTTTGCTGTCTGGCAAGATTTTCTGCAACTTTAGCAAAATAGTACAATATTTTACCACATTCTCGAAAAATTAGGAATATGGATCACCAGTCGCTGACACGTATTTTTTTGAAGGGTGAGCTGAAAAAGAGTTTAAAATGTGACCAGTCACTGACAGAAATTTTAAAAGGGAGACTTAGAAAATATATTTAAGGTGTGACAGATCACAAGATGTTAAACTAGAAATTTTCTTACATTTTTAGAGCAGTTATGCTTACCGCCAAAAACTACATCCAAAGATCTCAAAGTGCCAAGAGCTGGATCAAAAATATATAGGGTGACCAGATGAGTCAAGGAAAAAATCAAGCGAGAGAACCCCCCCCCCCCCTTTTTTTACTACTATTACTTATACGCACACACTTGTGGTTTATGGTTAATTCAGGCTAATGAAAAGATCAAGTATCACAATTTTTCAGAATTTTACCGTCAATTTATAATTATTTTTATTAACATTAATATGATTAAATCAATTTTATTTCATTTCATCAATTTTAATAATCATTAATAATTATTCTATTTATTCAGATTTTACCTGTATTTTTTGGAACTGACGATTTTGCGAAGCAACTCTGTTTTCTGGATTCAAAAGTAATTTCTTGAAATAACTGTCCATTGTCGGGAAATAAGGAAGATAAAATTCTTTCGCGATCACATTATGCGCTGGAATCGCAAAATAGAATTGAGCTATTTCCAGAAGTTCTGAAAAGCCATCTACGTTCGCGTAAGACTTGAAAAATTCGCATATCATTGCGCCGGGAATTTTTTCAAAGAATTCAAAATCATCTTCTCCTCTGAGAAGTTTTTTAAGTTGAAAACTGATTGAAAGTTTGGAATCATCGACTCAAACGTTTTTTGAAGCGAGATACATTATATTTTTTTCGATGCCATTGTATTAAATTTCAGAATTTATTTCAAACCTTAGCCATTCGGGAAGAACTCCTGCAATGGTTTTGTCCACTCTTGACGATATCCTTCAGCAGCTTCGCAAGCATAAAACGCGCTTTTTTCAAAGTCAATGCAAGCATCTTCTTTTCTGTCAGATTTGAGTTTAGAAATTATAGTTTTCACACTCAATGGTAAAAATTTGGAATTGAAAAAAAAACCTGTCAAAGATCAGTTTTTGAAAAAATCAGAACAAATCAGGACTTCTGGTCACCCTAAACATATATGAACAAAGCTTTTTTTATACGTCACTCTTGCAGAGACCTAATCTTGAAATATAATATTGTATGATTCGCAAATCACATAGTATGGGAAATTATGAGCAATTCTCAGTGTGTTATTTCTATTGTATTTGATTATATGACAGTTTATCTGTGTTCAAGAATAAAATCATAATTTCTTGATAGAATACTAAAATTATCAAGAGTTGAAGGCAATCTTGTCGGAGAAGAAGTTTTGTTGATATCAAAATTTGCCGGACTAGAAAATTTGAGACCGACAAAAAAAAATACCTGTAACATTGTAAAGTTTTTTACCTTTAGCGATTTCTGCCTTAGATTATAGAATTACTCCTCGCTAAAATATTTGAGACCAAATTAATACATTCTTATCCTGTTTGTCCACTGGAAAACCTAAAAAATAACAAACTTTGTGAATCTTCATTTTTGTAGGTTATATTTTCAAGAAACGAAATCAAATCCTCGCTCATTTTTTCCAGGAACAAATATTCTCTGGTTGTAATAAGCACATTATATTCGAAGCATCACGTTTTTGAGAAATGCTAATTTACCTTCACTTTATTTCGCGTGTTAACTGTAACAGCTAACAAAACTGTTTGAAATATGTATTACTTTCTATATATTCTAAACTTGTCAAACATATAACTGAACATAACCTATAAAAAGTGACAGTCGACAGCTATATCTATGCCTGCAACTTGGCAATGTATGATATATGATGTATGATGTATATATGAGTATCATATGAGAGAATTTTAGAAGGAAAGTATGGAAACCAAGAACATAATTCGGGTGTCCGTATGTTCGTATACTAAATAATTTAGTATTCAAGAAATTTGCGGAACACTGCTATGGATGAATATACTTTTAACATAAAAAGTACGTTACGCTTGGAAACTAGAACTGCGTCATAATATATACAAGAAAATATCAGACATAATTCTGCTTAATTCTGCAGGGAGGAACAAGAGCAACAGGTATATTATTTTTGCTCACGGTAAACCTATTTGGAATCCTACAATTCCATTGTGTTCTTTTTTTGAATACGTATCTTTTGATAGCACACTGCACTCACAAATAAAACTTTATTCTATGTCAACAATTCCTTCACAACTAAATACATTATTACTCGATATTATAAAATTAAAAGATAGCTTCCGTTCTAAAAAAAGAAATCTCATTAAAGTTAAAAAAAAAAAAGTTCCTTTGCTTTGTACAACTCTTTTATTGATAGAATTCTGATTTGAATTTCAATTTATGCATTTTCTTTCTACAGATCACTATATTACAATATATTTCCAATAAAAAAAAGCTAAGTAAAACATTTTAAAGAGGGTATAAATTATTATATGCTCCCCATTTTCCTGTATAAATTAACTTAGAACAGGATTTTACTGTTGTTTATACTGATAAAATTATAAAAACATTTTCAGTTTTTGTTGGACACAAAATGGAGAAAAAAATGTCAGCTACTGAGGTCGAGAAACGATTAGATCTCCTTGAAGAAAAACTCCACAAATCTTTAACTCTTATCAAGGAACAACAGAAGCTAAGATATATTGATGATGAAGAAGTTACGCCATGGAATACTATAGTCTTTTGGAGCTTCCATTATCCTATTTCTTGTATAGTTTGTTACCATGTTGCTCATGTTGAGAGTTGCAATCGTTGTAAAATGATTTTCTACTGTGGGGAGAAGCATAGAAAAGAACATTGGCCCGAACATAAAGATATTTGTAAGGTAATCTTGGGCATGTTGAAGGAAACTGGAGCAACTACTATTTTTGATAATCTAAAAACTAACGATGCAGAGGCATGGATGAAGACCAAAATTGATTTGATGTTGGAAGCAGAGTCAAGACTTGGAATGCCGCTTTTGAACTATGAAAGGGAAATGTTCTTGTTTCCAAAAACCTGTTTTGTTTGTCACGAAAGCGACTTGAGCGTTTTGAAAACGTGTGAATGCGGGGTAAGTTCAAATTAAAGATTGTGAATATCATGCAATTTTTTCAATTAATTTTTATGTGGGGTGTTCAATAAATGAAATAGAGAACGTGCCTGTGTATTCAATTCGGAAAATTATTATTGTATCTTGTAGAGGGCGTTAAATTAAGTTTAATTCACAATGAATGAATCGATAAAAGGTTTTAATATTCTTCCATTCAATTCTTCTAAGTGGGAAAAAATTCTTCAACAACTTGAAATCTTAAATAGTTTTGCATGTCTTTCGGAAGCTTGAGTGCAATTATTGTATATTCATAACATTTCCAACCAATTTAAAGTAAGCTGTAGGTACTTGAAATATTAAAATTAGCGATTTTTGATCATGAGCTTTAAAATAAAGCAATAAAAAGTGCATGCAAATTCTCTATTGCGTGCGGTTGGAATTAAGGATGATTTAATCTATTGTTAAAGGTAAGTCTCTGCAAGCAACACAAAAAAAACGAAAGACATCAGGAACTCTGTGATGAGTATTACGAAAGCTTCATGATGGCCTTGGAAATGAATTATATTAAACCCTATCCTCTTCTGGAATCTGAAGCACAGGATATAGTGAAATTTGAAGAGTCTCGAGACACAATACCAGTTCATACAGAAATTACGAAACTGCCGAATTCAATGAAAGAGTTTTTAAAAACCTACATGAAACTAAAAGGAGAGACTCTCAAAAAGGTGAAAGCTCGCACTAATAATCGAACTCAAATTGTTTCTGAATTTATTTCTAGACCTTTGACTCTCCTCTATGCAATTCAAAAACTCGATTTGATGTCATCCTCTAAACTCACGGTTCATGTAATCGGGGCGACTCATGATGAATTTTTTCTTGGAGATTACTGGGAAATTTTGTTGCACTGGATTCCAGCTTTAAAAGACATTGAAGTGGTCTTTGTTGGACCGGAACTAAAAAAAACTTATAGCATTTTCATTTCGGTCTGCGAATCTTGTAAACGTAAAAAAAAGTATATCGACTCTATAGGTATAGCTTTAACGTATGAAGGCTATTTCTACGGAATTGATACGAAAATTCGTGAATTCCAAAAACCGGATATTGTCATTGGGTACAATCTCGATTTGCATGAGAGTGAGCTAGGAATTACAGAGTGGACTTGGGAGGAGGCGTTTTCGGTTTTAAAGAAAGTGAATGCTCCCTTCATTTTGACGGCAGGAACTGAAGAGCGAGCAAAGAAAGATAACGAAAGGTTGTGCAAACTTTTGGAAAAATCCGTTTCTCCCCTTCATTCTGAACCAAATCCTTTTGCGGGGTTGATTCCTGAAAGAGATTTTGAAACGGAAGAATTAAGATATACGAATAAGCATATTTCAATTTATGAGGGATTTTATGAGGAGTTAACAGAGCCAACTGACTTGAAGGAAGGTTCTGTCGAAAGAGAACAAAGATTAATTACGGTTGGCGCATCGGAGGAGCAGATCGATGCTGAGGAAAAACAGGAGACTAAAGGAATGTTTATATTTAGGGGTAAAGAATCTGTGGAGGAAAATCAAAGATCTTCTGCGGTTGGCCGATCGGAGAAGCAGTTCGAAGCTGAGAAAAAAAAGAAATTGGAAGAAGTTTTTCAATTCAAGGGTAAACAAAGTGAGATTTTAGATCCTCAATTAAAGAAAGAATCTAAATCTAAAAATAAAAAAGATTCTGATGTTTTTCAATTGAAGGAAAAAGCCGTTGAAGATTCTGAAGCTGAAAAAGAAGAACAAAAAACGGAACATGAAACATTATCCAGTGTGGACATATTGATCAAGGAAGAAAGCAGGCTATTGAAGGAAAATTGTTTACTAAAAGAAGTAAATAACCAACTAAATAGAGAAAATAAAAAACTCAAACAGGAAAATGACCGCCTTAAAGCGGAAAATCAACTGATAAAGGATCTTCGGTCACAAGTAAAAGAAAGCATTGAAGCAGCAATGAGTGAGAAGCAATAATTGATTAATATTTTCTTTCAATCAGAAGTATTACTTGTATAATAAGGAACCATCTTTTAGATTTTTCTTTCTCAATCGAACTTCTGTTACAAAATCTGCTAAGCATTTTGTATCAAGTTGATTAATGATGAGTTACTTTTTAAAACTCCAGCTTTCAATAATTCCATTTGAACATATTTCGCCGAATAGCTCTGTTTTGTATAAGTTTTATTTAGAGACATTAATTAAATTTGATCAGCGGACAACAGACATTAATATCACTGTATATTTTCAATACTTAATTTAGAAATTAAGTAATTCTATAGATAAGTTTTGCGTTTAATTTTGAGTGTTTTACAGAAAACGCAAAACACGTATATTTAATATTTAATGAACTTTAAAAAAATGAAGAATTCTCATGATATAAAGAAATAATATAACTTTGTTATATCTGTTCTTATTTCTGCCTTTGTCGGTTCACAATATTGTCTATAATATAAGCCAAAGACTTGAAATTAGGTCTTCTAATATTTCAATATTCTCGATAAAAAAATATAAGACTTTAAAGGAAGGTACAGTACAGTGGAGTACAATAGGTTTACCCTCAGTAATATACGACTCAACTGTCTCTGCCTATCCACTATGATGATAATAGTGATATAAAATGAATAAAATTCCAAGCTTTCAAAAACTGCACCATCCGAAGCTTCTAGGAAATATTTTATTGAAAACAACTTCAAAAACAATAATTTACATTATATTATATATACAATTCCATGCGCACATACGTATAAACAGTCTGTCTCTTGCACTCTCACAAATTTAGCGACAACAATCAGAATTGTTTTTTACTTTCGCCAGTACTGTGCGAACTTGTGAAATTGTTCCACCAGTGCAGCCATTACCGCAGTCACCGATAAATCAAGAAGATTTTGTACGTAATGCACAGCTTCTTCATCGCTTAGGTCGAGCCGCAATTTGTCCTGAACTTTCTTTACAGCTTTATCGGGTTCCAAAGCGATGTCAGGAACACTCGCGTCGACCATGAGTGAAAAAAGATTCAGAATTAGGTTTGCATGCCTTCTCAAATGTAAGAAGGCCGTGTAACACTGTTTTCTGAATTCGTGGTAGTGCTCAGAACCAACACCTCCCATCGCTTCTACCATTTCTTTGCTGAGTTTCATCGGTGGAGGCAGCGGCTTTGGATCTCTGCCCAAAATGTAACCGAAGTCGATATGAAATAGTTTCCCTGCAAACAATGATTCATTCGAATCAACTTGAACACGAAATTGAACGAAAGATCAAGATTTTCAGAAATTAAACTCAGACATGATAATACAGTAAAGCAATCGTTTAGGAAATGAAAAAAAATTTCCTAATCATTTCACCTTTTCTAGGAACTAATTTCCTTTTTATCAAAAACAAAAGAAACTCTACTGCTGCGTGAAAGAAAGCTTAAGTCGTTATTTCCCAAACCAAAGCCTTACGTACTGAGTGACCCACAAACGAAAGGCCGAGAGCAAAAACGACACAAGTAGAAACAGAAAATATGGAGTTTTATATCTATTTGCAGGGTGGCGATTTGGCGGACGATTTCAAATTCCTGGTTTTTCCCGGTCAAGTTATTCAATTTTCTCGGTCAACTAAAAGTAACATATTCATATAAATATTCAACTAGAGCACTTCAATTTTCATCGATGGAGGTGAAAAATTCGAACAAGGAGATTAATTATCAAACAGAAAGATTAATTTTCTACCAAAAAATACAATGTTTTAACAAAATAATTGTATTTTGAACTGAAAAAATAATTGTTTTCAACCGAAAATGGAATAGTACCATTTTGAGTTTGAAAACCCAATTTCATACCAAACATAAGAGTTTTTAACTAAAACAAAGACTCATCAACTGAAAGAGTTGAATTTTCAAACAGATAAATTGATTTTTAGCGAAAAAGATAAATTATTGTCAACCAAAATTTGAATACTCAAATTTTGAATTTAACCAAACAAATGAATTTTTAACTACAACTATGTAATATTCATTTGGAATAAGTTCAATTTTCAGTCAAACAAAATTACTTATAACCAAAAAAAAATTAGCTTTTATCTAAAAAACTAACTTTCAAACAAATCGATTTTGAAGCAAAATGATGAATCTTCAGATAAAATTCAACCAAAAATATAAAAGTACCATTTTTGGCTCGAAAATTAATTTTTAACCAAACATAAGAGTTTTCAACCAGAAGAATTTTTGACTGATACGAAAAATATTCAACTGTTTACTTGGATTGTTAACCGTAAAGAAGAACTTGCCAACAAGAAATAACTTTCGAAGAAAAAGATCATTTCATAACAAAAAATTCATTTTTCCAACAAAACATAAGAGTTTAAAGCGAAATAATTGAATTTGCAATTCAAGCAAGATAAGTAACTTTCGGAGAAAAAGATAATTTTATACCAAAAATGAATTTTTTAACAAAATATGTGAATTTTCAACGAAGTCATTGATCAATGCCTCAAGACGAATATTCATCCAAACAGTTGAATTTTGAACTAGAAAACATCATTTTCCACCAAGGATAAAACAGTTTACTCCACAGTTAGAGAAATCAATTTTCAACCAAACTGATAGATTCTCAGATAAAATGATGAATCTTTAACTGGAATAAATGTATTTTATGCGAAAAAGGTGAATTTTCAACTATAAAGATTAATTTTCTACAAAAGAGGCGACTTTTTAACAAAGGAAATAAATTCTGAAAGAAATAGTTAAATTTTGTAATTCAAAAATCAATGTTCAATTAAATACTTGAATTTTCACTAAAAACAGATGAATATTGATTTTCAACAAAGTAGTCACATTTTCAATCAAAGGCGGATTTTAAATTAGAATAATGCACCTTCAGCAAAGGGGGCTTCCATAAACCACGTGGCCCAATTTTTGCCACTTTTTGACCCCTTCCTTCCCCCATGTGGTCCACCGTGGCATTATCATCGAGCCACAGCCCCCCCC
>WSXT02217027.1:0-13199 GCA_011762715.2 Neuroterus valhalla | reverse complement strand
ACGCATTCCGGAAGAGTGCGGACTCTTGCTGGATGTAATTTTTTCGCGGATACAATCCAGATGGGAGCGGATAAATTCCGGATCCCACTCGAAAAAACTTTCTAAGATTTTATACTCCGGACCAGCTCCGGACAGGTGCGGACTGATTTAAGATCAAATTTCTTTCCGGACACAATCTGGACGGAAGCGGACAAATTTCATATGCAACTTGAGACAAAAAATTCGATTTCATACTCCGAACCAGTTCCGGACAAGTGTGGACGAATTTCGGATGCAACTTGTCAAAAAAATAATTTCACGTTTGATACTTGGGATGAATTCCGGATGGGAGTGGACTGTTGTCGGATGAAATTTTTTTCGTGGATACAACCCAGACAAAAGCGGACGAATTTCGGATCCAACTTAGCAAAAAAATAATTTGATGTTTGATACTTGGGGCGAATTCCGGACGGGAACGGACTATTGTCGGATTTCATTCTTTCAACGGATACATCCCAGGCCAAAACGGACGGATTTCGGATTCCACTAAGCAAAAAAATAATTTCATGTTTGATACTTGGGACGAATTCCGGACGGGTACGGACTATTGTCGGATTCCACTTTTTCAACGGATATATCCTGGACCAAAGCGGACGAATTTCGGATTCCACTTAGCAAAAAATAATTCTACATTTGAACCTTGGGACGCATTCCGGAAGAGTGCGGACTCTTGCTGGATGTAATTTTTTCGCGGATACAATCCAGATGGGAGCGGATAAATTTCGGATCCCACTCGAAAAAACTTTCTAAGATTTTATACTCCGGACCAGCTCCGGATAGGTGCGGACTGATTTAAGATCAAATTTCTTTCCGGACATAATCTGGACGAAAGCGGACGAATTTCAGATGCAACTTGAGACAAAAAATTCGATTTCATACTTCGGACTAGTTCCGGACAAGTGTGGACGAATTTCGGATACAACTTGTCAAAAGAATAATTTCGTTTGATACTTGGGACAAATTCCGGACGGGTGCGGACTATTGTCGGATTTCATTTTTCCAACGGATACATCCCGGGCCAAAGCGGACGAATTTCGGATTCCACTTAGCAAAAAAATAATTTCATGTTTGATACTTGGGATGAATGTCGGACGGGTACGGACTATTGTCGGATTTCATTTTTTCAACGGATACATCCCTGGCTAAAGCGGATGAATTTCGGATTCCACTTAGCAAAAAAATCATTTATTATTTGGAACTTAGGACGAATTTCGGACGGGAGCGGACTATTGTCAAATGAAATTTTTTTCGCGGATACAATCCAGACGAAAGCGAACGAATTTCGGATCCCACTTATAAAAAATTAATTCCTGGTTCTACATTTCGGACAGCTTCCAGACAAATGCAAATGGATTTCGGATCTAAAATATCCTTACGGATGGATTTCGGACAAAATAGGACAGATTCCAAGCATATTACGGACAAATTCCAGACAAGTGCGGATCAACTTGTCCGAAACTAATCCAAAATCCGTCCGAAATTTTAAGCAGGGTTATCATTGCTTGGTGTATTTTCATTGGCATATATTACAGCCCTTTGTTTAATCATCGAGCTTCCCACTTTTGAAAGTAATAGTTTCTATTGCTGCGTTCCGAGTTTTTCAGTTTTTCTATTTAGAAAATATATATATAGGGTAAAATACACCTTGTGCGCTCATTTCTTTAGGCAGATGAAAATGTTAATCGCTTCTCTCATATGTATTTGAAGTAGATGTCCCAGTTATTGCCATGGTAATAATAAACCAGAAAAATGTTTATAATTTGAATATCTTGTCAAAAATTATGTTGAAAAAGATGTTTAATGATTGAACCTATTCAGTTCTAGCCTTCCATAGCATCAACAATAATTTAACTGATTGTAATTGGATAAGAACAAGAAAAGTGGCGTTACGATTACCAAAACTCTTACGTTATACCGTATACTCTTAGATTTTAATGTTAAGTTTTGAAAATGTTTCCAGTATTTTAATTATTGAAAGCGATTGATTTTTTTAGTGTGATCCTGACGAAATGAAGATACATTCTGAGATCGCATTAAAATTTTTGGCTAGGAAGTTACTTTATTATTAATGTCGTCTGTTGAAATAAGTGAAAACACGTTTTGCCGGTTGAGCCAGCACAGAAATATTCTGATATGCGTTCGTTAAAATTTTTGCAAAAGGATAGATGAGAGAAGATAAATTATAAGGCAAGCGTGTAAATGAAAGAAGTTAAATCATTCTCTACAAAAATATAATTGTTTAGATATGAAGAATAATGTACATTTCACTGCAAACGTATGTTTTGTGCGTAAAGAATGCCGTTTTTATTATTGCACTAGTAGTGTAAATTTTGCATTGTTTCCGCCATTGCCAAAGTTATACTCAGTTTACACGTGGTTTCTACGCACCTATTCTTTTAAAACACTTTAATATTGAGAAGCTTCACATTGTCAATTTACACTGTTTTTTCGAAAATAATTGAGAGATATGAAGACTTGGGTTTGAAAATCGCGCGCTTTTAAGGCTTCAGGGTCCCGATTATCTTGGCCCCGTTTGTACATATTCGACAGTAGGCACTCTAGGTTCTGAATATAATTTCTCATTACAAACGATTTTCAAGTATTCATTTAGAGTACGGAGAGTATCGCTCATCCAAACATTCATAGCTACGTCATTGTTAATTATTCTTTTGGAGTAGAGATTCACTATATCTATCAACAATGTATCAATGTATCAACTTTTTCTCAATTGAAAGTTAGTTCAAACTTATTCAAATTTTAGTCCGAATGGCGCCCTCAAACTATCTTATGGAGTATATCTTGAAGATAGATGGATTTGCACAACTTCAGAGTCTACCGAATACTCCTACCATCCCTCCAAAAATACTATTTTATGCTGTAAATTTTCTTTTAATCGATTCTGAATTCACGTTTCACATTTTTCTTCACTTACTGTCTAACAATCTGCTGTCCAAAAGAAAAACCTAGTAAGTGACTTTTGCCATAGAGGTTATTTTCTCACGCAGATATGACTGAAAATAGTCACTAAGGAAAAAGTCACTTACTAGGTTCTTCTTTGGGACAGCAGCAATTCCTTTAAAAAACTTGCCTTCGCTCATTATTAATTTGAATTTCGTACACTTTCAAGTCCCTTCGTGAGCGCCACCTAGTGAAAAGTAGATTCTCCTACAAAGCAATCAAAGTTGACGTTACTCTGTAAGGAATGTTAATCTCAGATGAAAATTTATCACTGTCCTTGTCTTCTACATCCATGAAGAGAAAGATATAGCACGTAAATTCCTATCCGTGACTAACCTTCCTGACAGACTGACGTTAACTTCGATTTCTCTATTGGGTTCTAGTGCCCCGGCTTTCGTAGTTTCGAAACAGCTCACGCTATCGCTGTTAAAACTTACAAAAAGCTACAGCTGTAGTTGTCTGGTTGTCATCTATACAGTTGTGCGTAGTTTCCATTTGCAAGTGGTGTTTTTTTAGTATTCCTTACACTTCTTAGAAATGAATAAGAGCAAAGTCGAAGAAGATCCACGCAAACAAAAGGCCAAAAAAATTAAAGCAAACGAAGTAAGTTGAAAAACTATTATAATCACAGCTTGCGCAATTGAATTTCGATTATTTACAACAATCATCCCAAACTTTTCATTATATGTATGTCATTTATGTTAATTTCCTGGGATAGATGCATCCAAAACAAGCATTCTTTCATATTTAAAGGTGGTGTACCTTTTTATTGTAAATTTGAAATCTTGTCAGGGCATTGTCAAAAAATATAACCTTGATAAAATGCCGTTTTTTTAGTTTTCTGTGCGCATGCCTAAATAACTGTCCTGTCAACTTTTGATCTTATGTGGTGGAATTACATGACAAATATCAATTAATTAAATAATTCCAAGAAATACTGAAGTTCTAATTTGTAAAAAGAAGTCTTGTATATTGAATGCATCTTTTTAAGAATAAACACTTTATTACAGAAAACATGCTCGTTCCTACCGATACAAAGTCACTGTAAATTAACTGCTAGTGACCCAGATCAAAAACATTCTTGTAGGAGGTAGCCTGGCGTGAGAGTTTCAAATATAAATCTTTTTTCTACCAACTTTTGAATTAAAAATTGGAAAGTTTCAAATCTGAATCTACGGACTAATACGATAACAAATATTTGAAATTTTGATTTGAAAAGTTCAAAAAGTATCATATTTTGTATGTCATACACTGAACGTGCTGCGTAAAAAGAGATAGAATTTTTATATTTACTATCAGACAAATACTGTACAGCAATATATAGGGTATGATATATAAATATATGCTTGTAAATAAATACTATAGCTTTTTTACAAGAACGCTCCTACTCCGCCTGAAGCTTCTGGCAAAATACAGGACATTTTTTAGGAGTATATTTTTTTTGCATAAAAGTTGTAAAAATCCGGAATTATCATTTTCCCCCAAGCGTCGGAGTTTTTTTCGATGTTTTATTAAAAATCCTCGCTGGTAGAAATTTTCGATAGAAAGTTATTTCCGAGATCTGCTTTTGATTTTTATGGAAATTTTTTATGGAAATTCAATGTAACAGTTGAATCATGAGTGTCAATTTCATTTATAATTATTTCATAAGCTATTCGCACCTACTCACATCTCTCGGTCAAAATTACTTTTGAAAAAACATATATGCAACAAAATAGTTCATTTTTCAACAAAAGTGATGAATTCTTACAAAATGTAATGGATCTTCAACTGGAACAGTTGAATTATAAACCAAATTGAATTCTCCGATAGATCAGTGAATTTTTACGAAACAAGATAAATTGTCAACCGAAATTTGAATGCTTAAATTTTCAAATGAAAAAACAAAAAATCCATGTTGAAGTTTCAGTTTAAAAAATTGCTTATAACGATAAAAACTAACTTTCAACAAAAAAAAATCTAACTTTCCAACAAATTGTTACATTTTGAAACAAAATGGTGAATTTTCAAACAAAAATCCAAATGTTTAACTGTGGCAGTTGAATTTCAAGCCCAAAAGACGATTTTAAACTGAAGAAATTGATCTTCAAGCAGAATAATTGAATTTTCTACCAAAAATTAATTTCCAACCAAAAACTACAGTTTAAAAAAAATGGTTGAATTTTAAACTATGAAAATAATCATTTCCAACCAAAAAGTGAAATAATAACGTTTTTAGCTTCAGAATATAATTTTTAACCGAACATGAGAGTTTTTAACTAGATGAATTTTCTACTAAACTAATAAATATTTACCTGTTCAACTTGGAGGGTTGACTTAAAGAAGAATCTCCAAACAATAAAGAGAAGTCTATTCACTAAAGATTGGACAATCAAATTTTTAATTGAAGAAATTAAGTTTCAACCTAACTGATGAATTTTCTGGTGAAATGATAAATCTTCAACAGCAGTAATGAATGTATTTCATGCGAAAGAGATGGATTTTCAACCAGAAGTGAATTTTGAAATAAATAATGCAATTAAACAAAATTAATTTTTTTAAAAGTAAAGCGGTCGCAGGATCGCCGACAGAAGCTTCGCTCTTTCGCGTTAAAAGAAAAACATAAATTCGATTGTTATCCCATTCATCGATTGGAAGAAAACAGCTATCCCCTCACTTTATGAATACATTCACGCTTGTAAAAGAAATATTGAATAAAACTTTCACCACTTTATTAAATCGCATTACAAACGTACTGTGAACATTTAATCACCTGCATCAACCAGCATACGGCAAGTATTGTGACGGTTGCGATCTACTCCGAGGTAACGGTGGCAATCTACCGGAAGGGGTAGCCAGCCAGGCCGTCTTCACGAAGGACTAGACCTATAGGTAGTGACAATGGTAGCACGAGAGGTGCAGCATAGATATACCTATATATAAACGCAGGCAGTACGAGCAAGTCACGTGGCATGCCGGTAGTACCACTAGTCTGCCGGCAGACCACGAAGGACCCTCTCTCCCGCTACCAAAGAAGGCGGTCAAGCATATAAGAAGCTGTGCGAACGGAGACCTGGCACCAAACGGGGTGAGCGACCCGGCAAGCGCTCCAGTGGTCCTTCCAAGGTTCATCTCCACCATCCAGCCTGGGATTGAGGAACTATCTTGGAACAAGGAAGCCATGGTAAGAAATCTTTTGAAGACAGCGTACGCTACCCAACCGCTGTCGCCTCAATAATAAAATAACCTGGGTACGCCACCTCGGCTCTAGGAAAAAGTGTTTTTATTGTTGGGCGCGCCACCTCGGCTCCAACCTTTTGAACTGTTTTCTTTTTGTTGGGCACGCCACCCCGGCTCCAACCATTATCTTTTGTTTTGTTGGGCACGCCACCTCGGCTGCAACCTTTTGAATTGTATTATCTTTTATTTTGTTGGGCACGCCACCTCGGCTCCAACCACCTGAATTGTTCTTTGTTTTATTGTTGGGCACGCCACCTCGGCTCCATCCATTTCTTTGGTTATTTTGTTGGGTACACCACCTCGGCTCCAACCATTTCTTTTGTGGCTTTGTTGGGCACGCCAACTCGGCTCCAACCAGCGGAATTGTCTTATTTTTAGTTTGTTGGGCACGCCACCTCGGCTCCAACCATTTTTGTTTTGTTGGGCACGCCACCCCGGCTCCAACCATTTTTGCTTTGTTGGGCACGCCACCTCGGCGCCAACCATTGTTTTGTTAATTTCGTTGGGCACGCCACCCCGGCTCCAACCATTTAATTTATTTCAGATGTGCCAAGCAACACATTAGGTGATAATAGAGATCTCGAACCGATCGTGGTCCGATACTGATAGACTGACTTTGATACCATTGTATTTACAGTGCCCATTCTACGGCCTTTTTCATATATATAGTTGTAATTAGGCTAACTTAGGCTAAGAGAGACAAGACTGTGTCCGAGCGAAGAGCTCTCCATCAAACGCGAATACTCATGTAACGGATTCACTGTGATAGAATGTGATGCTCCGAAAATTATTCGTAAATCCATGACGTCGTATTTACTAATTAATCCTTGTTGCTGATAACTTTGTCTGATTCAATCTGCGCATACCTGTCCTGGGTCACCATATTCTCTATCTTTAAATATAAACTTTAAATTTAAAGTCCTTCTTTATTTCTTCAACTCTCACATTGGCGCCTGAACAGGGATCAAGCGCTAGGACAGATTGAATCAAACCAACACAAAATGACGCGAGGTAGACCGTCAAAACGCACCCAAAGGGGGAACGCGCAATCCCTAACGGAGAACCGTGAATCCAATCGGGAAGTCTCGGGAAGAACTACCGCCGGCGATATCCAGGGGGCAAGGGGGCCATCACCGCTTTCACCAATCGCGTTTCCTGATTACACCTTGCCAACCATTGATAGTTCCCTAGGAGTGATTCCGAGGAGTGCTAGGCCAGAAAGGCGCCAGTCGCTGAGATAGGAAATCGAACTAGCTTCAAGGGAAGCCATGACAAGATTAAACAATGAGGAAACATCCCACGACTGCGAAAACTCCGAAAAATTTCTACAACTCAAACGCGACAATGAACGTCTACAGCGAACGGTCCATGAACTCCTTTCAAGGATGGATGGGTTTGAAAGAAGACTCAACGCAGTGGCCACTGATTTACGAGGTGAAATTGAGGACGTAGAAGCTTGAACGTTCGAAGAAACCACCAACCAAGTTAGTTCGCTAGCGAGAATGAATGAAATTCGTTTTCAGATCGTGGAGGGAGGAATTAAGGATATCTCCGAGCAGGTTACGACCACAAATGAACGGGCCCCAGACCCAGCCAACGAGCATGTTAGACGAAACCCCCATGTCTCACATAGAGGTAATCACGCATCGAACCAGCATAACCAAATATTCCAACCCTTTGAACCAGAACCGCAGAACCACTTCGCCGGTAGAGACAACGAGTATCTAAGGATAACCCCAAAATTACCGATCTTCAGCGAAGGATTATCACCAATCAAATTCCCAGAAGAATTAACGGATTTCTGGGCCGCAGTCAAACCAAATCAAGCACAAAGTGCCTTCATAATCGGAAGCTGTTTAAGGAGAACAGCCAAGGATTGGTGGGACCTAATTAAAGGAGATGATGATGACCTAAGAGAATTTTGCCAAAAATTTAAACAGAGGTTTTGGAATGAGACAACTCAGCATGAGATTAAATCAAAGCTCGAGTTTGGATACTATTCGCAATCATCTGAAGTGTCTATGGCCTCGTATACTATAAAAATGTTCAGGGATGTCAAGGGTCTTAATCCTCCAATTCCAGGACACGAAATTGTAATAAAGCTAGCAAGACATTTCAGTGAGGAAATTAGAATGGCTATTCTGGGAAGGCCCATTACTACCCTGCATGGACTGCTAGAATTGCTGGAGAAATACGACAAGTCAGGACCATTGAACAATAGGAAACCGGAGAATCCAAACTTGAAACAAGGGTACGAAAGTTGGTGAAACAAATCTAGCAATCTCGGGACAAACATCCAGAACAATCGGAATGAGCTGGGAAGGGGAAGATTCCGGACAAGGGAGGACAACTGGAGGAAAACAGAGAGGAACGTTATAAACCCACAATCAAGTGAAATAAGGTCTTTGGAAATTCAGGAGAGGAATACTGAAGAATACGACCTCATAGGTCCAGAAGAAACTACCGGTATGATTCAGGAAAACTTCTAACGTCTGTGTCTCCAGATTGAATAGACATGCCGACAGCAACAGACGAAACCACGATCACATTACGGCATGTTAACACCCTAAACTACAACCCACGAGAAGAGCTTTTGGAAGAGGAACACGTAGAGACAACGAGACGATATGGCTGTCCCATGGTAACCATCACTATCCAGGGTATATCAACTAAATCCCTTGCTGATTGTGGAAGTCAGATATCGTGCATCTCTGAAAACTTCTACGAAGAAAATATAGATACCTTCCAAAAATGCCCAACGCTTCCGATTGTCGGAGTATCGGTCGTAGGGGCCACAGGGGGAAGACCGGTGAGACTCCGCTAACAGCTCCTCGCTAACATCAAGTTTTCCGATATCGAATATCAAGGAGTTCTACTGGTAGTGCCGCAGCTCACAAAGCGATGCGTGCTTGGAGTAGATGTTCTAAAACCACTGGGCGGGATCATCAACCTAAGAGAAGAAACCTTGGCCTTGCAACATCATGATAAAAAAGTCGTACTGAGAACAGAAGAGGAGATGGTGGAGAACATTCCCATAAGGAAGTTGCGCCAAATCGCTCTGGCTCAGGACGTAATCAGCCCCAAAGAAGAATTGCAAATCCCAGACGTAGAAGCTTAGATAAATGAGAACGACTACATCCCTTCCGAGTATAAATCTAAATACAAGGATCTTGTCTGGAAGTATCGTGACATTTTCGTCTCTAGACCAGGGACGATCTCATGTTATCAACACCAACTAAAGGTAAAGGATGGCAAGCCGCCTCACGCCCGCACGTACCCGATCCCAATAAACCACGAAAAACAGGTCGATTTGGAAATAAAACTGATGTGTGAGTCCGGCATCATCAATAGGTCATCAAGTCCTTTCATAAACCCTACTGTAGTGACAGCGAAGAAATCGGGGCGAATTCGCCTATGTCTCGACGCGAGGAAGCTGAATGGAGTATTGGGAGGTGATTATGAGGGAACAGAAGACATGGAGACCTTATTCCGAAGATGCCAGAATAAAAGGGTGCTTTCCAGTCTAGACATGAATATGAGCTTTTGGCATTCTTGTATAAAGGGAAATGTTATGAATATCATTTTACACCTTTTGGGCTAAAAATCAGTACTGCCGCTCTGGTTAGAGGACTGGATTTTGTACTAACCGGCCTACAAGAATTTGTTATACCATACGTAGATGACATTCTGGTAGCCTCAAAGTCAGAAGAAGAGCATCTGTACCTCCTGGAAACAGTATTTGAGAGGTTCAGAAGCCACAATGTTACGCTGAACTTCAAGAAATGCAATCTCCAGCGGCAGAAGTTGTCTTCTTGGGACACATCATATCAGCAGACGGTATAAGACCAGACCCTAGCAAAATTCAGGCAATCAAGGATTTCAACACGCCATGTAACAAAAAACAATTGCAGAGATTCATGGGGACTGTGAACTTTAGTGCGAAGTTCACAGAAAAGCTTTCCAAAGAACTAGTACCCATGCTAGAACTGCTAAAAAAGGGGACTAGATGGAAATGGGAACAGACATCAGGAAGCCTTCCAGAAGGTAAAAGACCTATTCTGTACCTGGATAATGCTCTACTTCCCAGATCCCGCAAAGCCCTACTACTTGTAGACGGATGCTAGTGACTATGCTTTGGGAGTTGGGATCTACCAGCTGGATGATGAGCGGGAGAAGAGAATTGTGGGCTGTAGTAGCAGGACCTTGAGAGGGGCTGAGCTAGCATACTACGCCACGGAAAAGGAGCTTCTGGCCTTGGTTTGGACTCTACAGAGGTTCCGAACCATCTTTCAAGGTGCACGGATCATCCATTCAACAGACCACATGGCACTTACGTTTCTTTGGACCTGCAGACTGCTGAGTGGGAGGCTGTCAAGGTGGATACTAGCGATCCAAGATTATGAAATATGTGTCAAGGACTGCCCCGTTAAGGAAAACATCATCGCCGATGCCCTTAGTAGACAGACATCAGGGAAGGAAGATCCAAATGAGACCAAGGACAAAAGAATAACGATGCACCATTTAGCGAAGAGACCATCCAAGCACCTTATGAGAGAGGTTACTCCTTAGGGATATCATGGAGAACATCAAGGACAGGGAGAAGTACCTACTCTACGAAGGATGCCTGCATAAGAGGTGTAAGAACCAGTGGAAGATTTATCTACCATCATCCCTAGTAACAAGAATGATTAAAGAATGCCACAAGGTATATGGCCACATTGGAGCTCGGAAGTGCCAACTCATGATTAGTGAAGATTTCTATTACCCCAACTTGTACAAGTTGGCAAAAGGGATGATACGATGCTGCGACACCTGTCAAAGACAGAAAATAAGTACCCAGAGTAGTTACACTCCTCTACCCCCCATAATCCTGACAGCACCATTAGAAGTAGTGTTCGTCGATTACTATGGACCGCTACCGACATCTAAATTCGGGTTGAAATACGTATTTGCTGTCCTCGATGGGTTCAGCAAATATGTCAAACTATTTGCCGTGAAAAAACAAACCACGCAAGCAGCAATAGCTAAAATCCTTGAATACTTCATTCCTCAACTTGGAAAACCGAAAAGGATCATATCGGATCATGGGACACAGTTCACTTCAAAGACTTGGAGAGACCGACTTGAGAAGGAAGGGATTGAAGTATCTTTCACTTCCATCAGGCACCCCCAAGCCAACATAGTTGAAAGGATCAACCGAGAGTTATCCAAGTTTTTCCTTATACTCTTGCAGGGTATTAACACTCCGCCTGGTACGACAAACTCCAAATCATTGAAAACATCATCAATGAAATACACCACGAGACTACTGGATTAACACCCCTGGAGACAATGACTGGGGAAAAACCATCTCGATTCTGGAAGACATGGATTCTGAAATCGGAAAACCAGGACATGGTGACTTATGAACAATAATTGATATAGGTAAGAGATGCCATCCGGAAGAAGGGCACGGAAAGGGCACAGAAATGGAACTTCAATAAATACATGACAACATACCGAATGGGGGGTAAAGTTCTGGTGAAAGCGTATAACCAGTCCGATAAACTTCTCAAGCGCACTGCAAAGTTCATGGCAGTATTTGAGGGGCCCTATGTAATCGCGAGAATAGTCAGGAGTGGAACCTACATAATTGTCGGCCCATCTAGCGGCCAGGATAGAGGCATGTTTCACGCAAGCGATCTTAGGGCCTACCACGAATAGTATAGTCATTCGCTGTTGTGCTTGTCCGTGGTTGTCCGCTGGTGCTACGAAACTCTATTTTCTTTTGTTGTTATTTCTTTTTAGATGGACGCCAACACGCAGACCCACTCCTATCATCTTCTGGAAAAGGAGGATGTTAGAATCCAGGCCAGGCTAGAGGGCGGCTCGGTAAGCCGATGGAAAGTAAAGGAGCCGAAGGTTTTGACAGGACAACCGCGGGAGTTAACACGGAAAATAAAGCATTCCCGGAAAAAAGGGATGAGTGTCAGTTTGGCCCAGACGAATCCCAAGCCCATTAACCATCAGCCAGCAACCAGGAATAATGGGAACGACGCCAGGGACAGCACAGGGTTCGACAAAGTCCTAAGGGAAGCTCGAAGCCTACTGAAGACCACACCGCCAGCAGACGTGAGGCCTCAGACCACACACTCAACGCCTCTCATCACCAGGACACCAGTGCCTAACAAGGACAACGGCACCAGAACAACTACTCTCGGGGAGCCCCGAATTGTCAGGAACTCCAAACTCCGTATCAGGGCAGTTCAACCCATGATGATTAAAGCCTAAGAGTACGGGAAAGCCCAACTAAAGGGGAGGACAAAGACAAATACGGAGGAGCACCATCAAAAGGAGCTCCAGCTCCACATCTCATCAAAGGAGGGGCTGGATTTGGAACAGCTCTGCGTCGATCTCAACAATAACAGCTAGATTTCAAGAAGTCCCCTAAGCAAGAACCTTCTCGAAAAGGGGGCAGATGTGACGGTTGCGATCTACTCAGAGGTAACGGTGGCAATCTACCGGAAGGGTAGCCAGCCAGGTCGTCTCCACGAAGGACTAGACCTATAGGTAGTGACAATGGTAGCACGAGAGGTGCAGCATAGATATACCTATATATATATACGCAGGCAGTACGAGCAAGCCACGTGGCATGGCGGTAGTACCACTAGTCTGCCGGCAGACCACGCTGGACCCTCTCTCCCGCTACCAAAGAAGGCGGTCAAGCATATAAGAAGCCGTGCGAACGGCACCATGATACGCGATTTTAGGGTCGAACCGTCAACACCATGACACCTGTTTGAGAACTCGTTTCGAAAGCATCATTCTAGAACCGCCTAAAAAGTCACCGGTCCTCGCAATCAGTACACTGATAGATTCTGGCGTACCGCGCGCGAGGAAGTGAACTTCACGCACTGCACCAAAACCACTCACATTATTGAGTCCATCAATTCCTGCCCTTTTCAGGGCAATCTTCTTTTTACAATGTCGAAACAATCCTCGAC
>WSXT02217006.1:0-17224 GCA_011762715.2 Neuroterus valhalla | reverse complement strand
TATAGAGCTTTTGAAACTAAAAAGTAGAATGTCGGCTGTTGTATTTGATGATTGTGAATTCTCTTTTGTTAAAGCTTCTCCGGTTTTAACGAAAACATTCTCAGCATGTGTCTCGTGCTGCGCACTCGATCAAAATCTGTCCGAAACGCGAACTTTTCTATATTATCTTTAACTCTAATGCATCAAATGTATATAATATTAATTTATATACCTCCTACCTTGTTTTGTTAAAAAATAATTTAGTTAGTCTATTTCTAATATTAATATAATTACAATTAAAACGAAAACCACGCACCCCATCAAAAAAAGACAGTAAAAAAAAAATGTCTTTGTATCTCGTTGAGTTTCGCAGAAAACTTGACTTTTATTTGAAATGTTGTTTTTTTGGATTATAATAGCAATACTATGTATCTCATGAGAACAACAATTAAACATTATTTTTTGTGCGATCAAAATTGGAATTTTCGTTTTTTTGAGAAAATTCAAAACGTTGTATTACGATCTCTACAAGAAATTATACTTACAATTTTTGAGTCTTGGAAAAAAAGTCCATAAAAATTCCAAAATGTTCCCACCTTCCATTTTTCGTCCAAAACAGCTGGTTAACGAACTTGACCTGTCTTTTCGGTCCCTGGGAACGTGTGTAAAAGTAAGATCGAATATGATTATCCATTCGAAAGTTATAAAATTCACGAATAATTTTTCATTATTTTTTATGCGATCAAAATTGGAATTTTCGATTTTTCGAAAAAATTCAAAAAGTTGTATTCAAGATCTTGTAGGGCTTCCAAGAAGAAAAATTTTTTCTCTCTGGCTTTCTTTTCAATCTTCCGTTATTTGGATGGAAATTCTCATTTTCTTTTATATTTTTGAATTTAGAAAATACCATAACTCTGAAAATTTTGTTTTTATCGAAAAAAATGAATAAGATAAATTGTTTTACTTTTTACGTGCTGCAAGAAATTCTGCTCAATATTTTTGAGTCTTGGAAAAAAAGCCTAAAAAATCTGCCCGCTGCGCGGGCACATTCTTATCTCGCGCTTCGCGCGCAGTTATGGATTTATCGCGCGCTACGCGCTCGGCCTTTGTACCTCCCTGGTGTTTGTTTGGTGCACAATCTTAGTTCATTTGTATTTTCCCGTACCTTGCATAGCTTGACCAAAAAATGAATCTTTTTATTTTTCATTATTTTTTGTGCGACAAAAATTGGAATTTTCGATATTTTGAGGAAACGCGAAAAGTTGCAAAGACCATCCAGGAGGGCTCCCAAAAAGGAACATTTTTATTCTTGAAACTTTTTTTCGTATCTTGTGTTGTTTGGATAAAAATTTTCATTTTCGTTTATATTTTTTAATTTTGAAAATACCACAACTCCGCCAATTTTTATTTTATCAACAAAAAATCATGAGGATAAATTGTTTCACTTTTTAATTACTACAGGAAAACGTACTTACAATTTTTAAATATTTGAAAAAAAAGTCCAAACAAATTTTAGCTAGTTAACGAACTCGACTTGTCTATTTTGTCCCTAAAAATGTCTGCCAAAGGGCAATCCAATGCGATTAGTCTTTCAAAAGTTATGGAATATACAGACACCAACGACAACGACAACGACAATGCCAACGGCAACGACAACAGATAGACACCAACGTAAAAACTACTTTTTCGGAATCAGGAGGTCTCAAAACGTGGAGATTTCATAAATTCCATGAATGTCGATTTTCATATGAAACCAATACCTTCTCATTATAATGAGAATGTAATAATCTGTGAACTTGATAACTTTTGAATGAATAATCATTTTCAATCGCACTTTTGCACACGTTCCCAGAGACCAAAAAGACAGGTCAAGTTCGCTGAACAGCTATTTCAGACGAAAAATTGAAGGGGGGAGCACTTTGGAAATTTTTTTGGACGTTCTTTCCAAGACTCAAAAATTGTAAGTGTGGCTTCTTGTTTTCTCATGAGATGCATATTTTGGTATTAATCCAAAAAACAACATTTCAAATAAGTCAAGTTTCTAGTAAAACTTAACGAGATATAAAGAAAAGTTTGAAAAGAAAAACTGTTCTTTCTTGATGGGATGCCTAGTTTTTGTTTTAATTGTAATTATAATAATATTAGAAATGAACTAACTAGCTTTTTAAAACAAAACAAGGTACGAGGTATATGAATTAATATTATATACATTTGATGCATTAGAGTTAAAGGTAATATAGAAAAGTTCGCGTTTTGGACAAATTTTGATCGAATGCGCAGCACGAGACACACGATGAGAATGTATCCGTTAAAGCCGGAGAAGCTTTAACAAAAGAGAATCCACAATCATCAGATACAGCAGCCGACATTCTACTTTTTAGTTTCAAAAGCTCTATACACAATTGTAGGGAAGTACAAAGATCAAGCGCGTAAGTGCGAGGTAAATTCAAAACCGAGCGCGGAGCACGAGGTACAATTATTATCGAGCGCGAAGCGCGAGATCTGAAAGAGGCGTGCCATGGGTTAGCTCAAACTTGCGAGCTGCACGCGAGGTGCGCGATGAGCATGTGCCCGCGCAGCGGGCAGATTTTTAACAGAAATACAGAAATACAGAAATCTCTTTTCCCAAAATTTGGAAGCGTCAAGCTTTAAATCGTGATGGATTCTAATCTAGATCCAGAATTCATTTCAATTCCTCTTTTCTAAGTCATGATTAAAATAAATAAATTGGAATGATTGGAATACACGAATATAGGGGAAGTCAAAATATTGTATAATCTTGTTAATTTACAATTTCATGTCTTACAAGGAGAAGGGGAAGGGGAGCTCACTTTTCAGTGATTTTCTTCGAATTCAAGATTGTTTTTACGAATTTATATGGATTTTTTTTTGGCAATATATGTGGGATTAAACAACATTCTTCAAAAAAATATTTTGAAAACAAAAAAAAGTTGGTTGGAAAGTCATAAAGCACAAAATTAATCTTTTTCTAACATATGCTGTTTTAAAATTCGTTTGTAACTAGACACCCCCCCCCCCCTTCCCCTAATACTATTATCACTCCAACAAGATTGAACAATATTTCAACTTCCATCACCTTTACTTATTATTCTCAACCATTTCCCATGCATTTTCACTTAGCAGAACTCATTTTTCAATTTCACGTTTATTACGTAAAGAGTTCAAGAATTCAGTGACGCCTGGATTGCATGAAAATGTTGTTTGATCCATAAGACTTCCGGAGGGAAATTACAACTTCTGAGCACCACCTTCGAGGCCTTCCTCGAAAGCTTATTTTTTTGTTCTACCCTAATAAATACCCTGTTCATTTCTGTGAAAATTATAACTCACCTAATTCTGTGACCCATTTCTAGCTCTTCGAATCAGTGAAATTTTACTACTTCAAATTTAGAGACGAAGCAATTTTTTGGTTGTTACTTTTTCTTTATTTCTGGGAAATATTTTTATAGGCTATTATTGATTCATGCCATTATAATTAACAAAGAGTATTACCATGACCTACCTCAGTCATTCTAGAGTACCAAACTCCTGCGTTCGCAGCTCTGTATGTCTATACTTCAGTATGACGTCACACTTTGCACAGAGAAACTATTCTGGATTTCGAAATTATTCGCTTAAAATATCTTGCCCTGATTTTCAATTTTTTTTTAAGGCAGCATCAAAAAGTTTTTAAAATATTTAGTCAGAGGTCCTCTTTTCTGTGCAGTCTTGATAGGTACTTTCAATTAAAAGAAATTATAATTTCACAAAATTCCAATTTGAAACTATTTTTTAATTCAGGGTTAGTAAAACTATTGGTTAAAATTTTGCGAAGGTTTTAACCAAGTGCTTTAGATTCATTATGAAAATCTAATAATAATAACTTGTTTTCAAGCAATTTGTAGTCAAATTTCACTAATTTTATTAGGAGTAGTTCAATTATCTACTAATTTATTTTGTTACCAAATTTATGAATCATAATCAACTAATTGGATCAGGAAAATTTGCATATAAATTACATACTTTTTACTTATTTACAGATAAATGAAATTTGTTGAATAAAAAAAAAAATGCATTTAAAAAAATTTTTTTTTCTTAAATTTTTTAGAGGTTGCGCAAGCCCCATGAAGTTTAACACATTTTTTCGATAAGAAGAAATAACGTTTTTGTAAATTTTATTCAGAATTCCCAATATTAGGTGAATCGAGTTCAAAATTCACCATTTCTCTTTACAATTAGTCACAGAATGCGAATAAAATATTACCTCTCAAATATCACCCCCATAAGTGTGTTTTATAGGGCCCCAAAAAGCCCCCATAAGTGAAAAAATGGGTTTTCGAGTTTTTGGAGCTAATTATGATTTTTTTTGCGGTTTTTCAAAACGCAGATTGATCCGAATACATAAAATACTACTTTATACTGATAGAAAGATGTTTATTTACATTTTTCAAACAATTTATTATTGCTCTCAGCAACTTGCTCTTAGAAAAAAGTTAGAAAGTCAAGGTTTTTTCTGAATTGTTCAACTTATTTTCAACATTTCAGTTGAAACGAGGCAATAATCAATTGAAGTTGACAAAAATGATTTTTTAAACAATTTGTTGCGGGTTTTCCTGAAATTTCTAACTATTTATCACTTTTCAATAAGATTAAAATAATATTTAATTCATATTGAAAAAATAATTGTTAAAACAATTTACAATATTTTCATTGCTTAATGATAAAAACTTGCGGTTTTTTCTGGAATTTTTAACTTTTTGCCTATTTGTCACTTGAAGTGAGTTAATACTTAATTTATTTACAAAATTAATTGTTTAAACGAAATACTATTGTTTATGGCTATCTTCTCTTAGATTAGTGCTAAAAAGTTGCGTTTTTTTCTGATATGTTAAGCTTTTTGTCCACTTTTCACTTTTTGAGGTATTAATTGATGCGAGTTAACAAACATGCTTAATTAAACAATTTATTATTGTTTATAACCACTTTATCTTAGATACGTGCTAGAATGTTGCGGTTTTTCCTGAAATTTTCTACTTCCTGTCCAATTTTTACTTGAAGTAATTAATTATTTTATTTAATTCAGCAAAACTAATTGTTTGAACAAATTTTAATGTTTATAGCTATCTTCTTCTAGATTAATACCACATAGTTGCGGGTTTTTCCTGAAATTTTTAACTTTTTATCACTTTTCAATTAGATTATAGTAATAATTAATTCTTATAAAAAAAATAATTGTTAAAACAATGTATTATCATTGCTTATAATATTTTCTTTGCTTAATGATAAAAACTTGCGATTTTTTTTGGAATTTTTAACTTTTTGCCCATTTGCCACCTGAAGTGAGTGAATATTCAATTTAATTTACCAAAATTAATTGTTCAAACGAATTACTATTGTTTATAGCTAGCTTCTCTTAGATTAGTGCTAAAAAGTTGCGGTTTTTTTCTGATATGTTAAGCTTTGTGTCCACTTTTCATTTATTGAGGTAATAATTAATGCGAGTTAACAAACATGCTTATTCAAACAATTTAATATTGTTTATAACCATTGCCTCTTAAAAAGTGTTAGAAAGTTGTGATTTTTTCTGAAATGTTTAACTTTGCACTGAATGGAATTTGAATGGAATTTAATCAGATTGAACTATAATAAATTGATCTCTAATGTTTATTTATTATTTGTTCACAACTAAAAGGTAAAGCAAAGCTAAACATTTCAGAAAAACCGCAACTTTCTAGCACTCATCTAAGAGAAGATAGCCCTAAACAATAATAATATGTTTGAACAATTTTTTTTCTAATGAATTATTTAATACTTTATTCTAATTGAAAAATGATAAAAGGTTAAAAATTTCAGGAAAAAACCGCAACTATGTAGTATTATTCTAGGAGAAGATAACTATAAACATCCACAATTTGTTTGAACAATTGGTTTTGCTAAATGAAAGTAAATAATTACTCACTTCAAGTGAAAAGTGGACAAAAAGTGGAAAAATTCAGAAAAAACCTTGACTTTCTAGCCCTTTTCCAATAGAAAGTTGCTGAAAACAATAATAAATGGTTTAAACAATTTAAATAAACATCTAATTAACAGTTTAAAGTAGTATTTCATGTATTTGAAACAATCTGCGTTAAGAAAACCGCCAACAAATCATAATTAGCGCCAAAAACTCAAAAAACCCATTTTTTCACTTAATACACCTATGGGGATGATATTTGAAAAGTAATATTTTATTCGCGTTCTGTGACTAATTGCGAAGAGAAATGGTGAACTTTGGACTCTATTCACCTAATATTGAGAATTCTGAATAAAATTTACAAAAACGTCTCTTTCTCTTATGGGAAATGAGTGTTACCTCTAAATATTAATTTTTTTCAACAAAAGAATGCGTTTATTTCTTCGTGGATTCGAACAAATTTCCGGGCGTTTTGCATAAAAATTTCAAAAAAAATGTTTAATGCATCTTTTGACCACCCTTATATCGATTTACAGTTTCCACAACAACGGAAAAATTGAGTGAAATTGCAACATCAGTTCAAAAATATTTCCAAGCTAAAGCAAAAAAGAAGCAAAACAATCTTTCACAAGCTTGACTCGCTCCAGACCAAAGGAAGTTGATCGATGCAGTATTTCAACCTCACATTTTCAAGACTTAAGTGGAATCTTTTCTAGAAAAATATGCTCTGTAGGTATATTTTGAATAATATTTGATTTCTGAAAAAAATTTTAAAAAAATGTAAGACGCAATAAAAAACTATATCGGAAATAGGGTTGATAATTCGCACTTTGATTTCCCAATCTGAGAAATTATGCACACCACTCTTTTGAACTGTACCTACAAAATTTCGAGTTAATAAAAACAAACAATTTGTCTAATTCGACAAAGTGCTTGGGAATATTAAGTAATACTAAATAATAATAATATTAATTATAGGAAAATAAATGTTTCTTGGGTCAACCGAATATTTTTGCATGTAATCATCATATGCTACGATTGATTCAACAAAAAATTATTTTTTCGATTGGAACAAACGTTTTTTCCAGTGCGCACTTTTTTTACGTACTTAAATTCTTTTATTCAATCAACTAAACGATTTTGTTGAATGAACCAAATTCTTCTCTTGAGTGTAGTTCAAACGGGCAGTTTTTTACTTTGAATTGCGAACCCTTTTTGCTTCAAGTAGATGAAAATCGACTATGAAGTGCGGATCTTTCAAAAGCTCTTTGATTGAGAACGTCAATCAAATCGATAAAAATGTATCAAATAAAATTAATTGTATTGATATTATGAAAGTTAATTGGAATATTTGCAAAGATTCTTAATTGGTCGATTGCAAAAAATATCTGGGATATAGTGTATCCAATATTTTTACTGAATGAGAAATAATTATAAATTATAATGATAAAGTCGAGTAAAACCAATAGGCATTTTGCGCTTGCGTCGTCCTGGAAAAGGGACGCGGCGTCGCGACGTCAACGGCGCTCACTTGAATCTTCGCCGCGTGTCCGTCGACGGATTCGGACGAGAGTGAGTACGAAATAACGGCAAGAATGTCGGGAACATAAAACTTTCTCGGTTTATCATTTCCTTCAATAAGTGTCCATTCACATACTCACCCCTGTTTCTGCTCCACTCGCAATATTTCCGATTTCCCTGTTACAATTAGAGGTAATGAGGTGCGGAATTACGAAAAATTTCAAGTTTTACCTCATGAGGAGCTCAAGAGATTCCTATCATTTCTCAGAGTCATGCAAATTTATCTTACAAAACTCGAGACTTGCTTCACGAAGGTGTGAAAGCAAATGATATAATAATCAAATGAATAATAGAATACTAGTTCAATGAAAGGTTGAAATTGGCATTATTTCCAAACTGAAGTCGTTGTAACGGAGTTAAAAATGTTCGTTTTTGTTTCTTTTGTCGTACCAAATTTTTGAGTTCTTGTTCTTCAAACGAAGTCTTCGCGCGATAAAGTGACGAACGTTTAATTCGCTATTATCAATTCATGGGATTGAGGAAAGTAAATACGAAGTCACGTGCGAAATGAAAAACTGATGTTCGAGTTTGAAGCCGAACAGGAGGTAAAGATTCAAATTTTTATTTATAATAGAGCATTATCTTTTGTTTTTAATTAAGTTTTTCTGTTCACTTACAACAGTATACAAAGTTTTTTTACAGTCAAAAAGGAAAAAATGTTCTGTTTTAAGATAGTGGGTCTTGTTTTAACACAAAGGGTCTTTTCTCACAAGTTATTTTAAATATAAGTACAATTTTTCTGAGATAAAAAATCGTTCCTCCTATAGCAACAAATTCGTTTTGTTGACGAGAGAAACATTTTTCTTTGCGTTATTATTATTATTATATCTTCTCATTAAATGAGCTTTCCTATCGTGAATATATTGAAATTTCCCTGATTCAAATGAAGTTATCAATATTTAATTAAATAAATAATAAATACATCAAATAATAAAGAATCAATAATTCCAAATAATCGATAATAATCTAAAGCAGTGATTATTTACTATTGCAACCAAGCTTTAAAATCTGAAATCACAAAAGTGGTTTTTCCAACTCCCCTCTATATTATTTGGAAAGAGGAAACATTGTACAATTAGTGTATATGTATACCCCATATAAGTATATGTAAATACCCCATATATATTCATATCTATATCAAATTCATAACGAGGGCGTACTTTCCAACACTTTCGTGAACGTGATATACTCACACATTCATAACGCTATTTATAACATCAGGGAGCCGATATTACTCTAAGGATTTAACTTGACGTTCAATTCTACCTTATCCAATTTCTCACATCGAACCTATATGAAAATAAGAAGTATGATAAAATGCACTGCAAGAATTTAGGATAATTTCTCTTACCTTTAGTTCATATATTCCAATAACTTAAAAGGAAAATAAGAGGTAAAATATTGAATATTCAATTTACTTCACTCAATCGAAGTTATTCTTCCTAATAAATGAATATAATTTTAAAAATAACATTATTTTTCATTCCACGTTCTTAATTCTTTTAAATAATGCAAAAATGTGCAATTTTGTACACACATTTATTAGCATGATAAAAGCTGATGATAATTTTTCATGACATTATAAACAAAAATGTTTTTGACTAAAAATTTACTTGTTAAAAGTGGATAATTTTCAAAAATTTGCACTACCTTGATATCTTATTTTATTGGACTGCATATGGACACTGCATTATGAATACACAAATTTGTCAATGATCATAATTATAAGTTTAAGTAAAGAAAGTAAATAATGCCCAAGAAAGTCGTTCGATTTTCTTCATCCTAACCATACTTATTTAAAAAAACGTATTTTTTATATAACTGGTTTACAATAAAATTGATAATCATTCCTTGTGTCCGAATTTTGATCGACTATACAAATCTATACAATCGTTATGAAGAAAAATATATTCGATAACGTAATGGCAACATATGAAAGACGTTTATTATTATTATTATTATTATTATTATTATTATCATTATTATTATCAAGTCTTCCAAAAAAATAAACGCGCTCCAACTTACCCTGCCTGTTGGGTGATACGGTGCACATAAATAACTTTGACTGTTTGCGAATAAGGAATAATTTTCAGACAGTCTAACGCAAAGATTAAAAAATGAGATTTCTTTATTCAATTGCAGTTAAAAAAAGAGGTTGTATTTTGGGAATAAATCGGCACCTAAAGTTATGAAAATACTATATAAAAAATTTGAATATTTTCCCGCTTTAGCTGAATTTTATTTACAGATTTTAGCTAACTTTCCTATTTGTGACACATGACATCCTTACGAAAAGTCATCGGATCAGTTTAAACAAGTGTGTAATACATAAGGAGCAACATTCTTCAAGATTCAATGTCTTTTTTGCAAATGTCACAATAAATTAGTACCACCCATGATAAACTTTCAGCATCAAAAATAGAACAGTTATCCTAAACAACCTAATTTTTTCGTCACAAATTCCTAAATTATGCAATGGTTTAGAAAAATTCTGTTCTACAAAATTATCTTCAACTAACTTTACTCTACTAGAAGTTGGTACAAAAACTTTTGATTTAAAAAATAAATTTTTGACCACGTTCAAATGCAGAGAAGAGACCGAGTGTAATCTTTACTTCAATTTTACTTGCAACAAAATTTCACATCTATTCTACCTTTGTGTTCAATAGGGTGGTCCAAAAATGCATTAGAATTTTTTATTCGAATTTTTAAGCAGAACGCCCGGAAATCCGTTTGAATCCACAAAAAATAAATGGAGTTTAAAAAAAATAAAAATATATTAAAGTTTAACACGTATTTCCCATAAGGAAAAAGACGCTTTTCTACATTTTATTCAGATTTCTCAGTATTAAGGGAATCGAGTTCAGATTCACTATTTTTCTTCACAATCAGTCATAAAATGCGAATAAAATATTACTTTTGAAATATCACTCCCGTAAGTCTGTTTTATAGGGTCCCAAAAAGCCCCCATAAGTGAAAAAATGGGTTTTTAGAATTTTTGGCGCTAATTATGATTTTTTTGCGGTTTTTTTAACGAAAATTGTTTCAAATACATGAAATACTACTTCATACTGATAATTGGATGTTTATTCAAATTGTTTAAACAATTTATTATTGTTTTTATCAACTTTCTTTTAAAAAAGGGTTAGAAAGTCAAGGTTTCTTCTGAATTTATCAACTTATTTTCAACTTTTCAGTTAAAGGGAGGTAATAATCAATTAAAAATAAGACAAATAAATGTTCAAACAATTTTTATTATTTATAAAAATATTCTTTTAGAATAATGCTACAAAGTTGCGGTTTCTCTGAAATCTTCAACTTTTTGTCCACTTGTCACATAAAGTGAGTAATTATTTAATTTCATTAAGAAAAAGTAATTCTCCAAACAAATTGTAAATGTTTATAGCTATCTTCTTCTATATTATTAATAATAGTTGCGGTTTTTTCTGAATTATTCAACTTCTTATCGCATTTGAATTACATTGAAGTAATAATAAGGTCATGTTAAAAAATAATTGTTTCAACAATTTTTCATCAATGCTAATAATATGTTCTCTGCTTAAGGAAAGAAACTTGCGGTTTTTCTGACTTTAAACTTTTTGCTCACTTTTCACTTGGAGTGAGTTAATATTTAATTTAATTTAACAAAAATAGTTGTTTAAACAAATTATTATTGTTTATGGCTATCTTCTATTCAACTTTGCTTCATCTTTTTAGTTGTGAACATATAATAAATGAACATTAGAGAGAATCATATGCTAAATGGTATTGTATTGTTTTAAGTAAATTATTTTTGTTTTTTTCCCAATTTTCAAAAAAAAATTAATTGAAACAAAGAAGCTGAATTCATTCAGTGAAATTTGAGTTTCGAATTTTCTACAAAAATTATGGATCTTCAACGCAAAAATTGAATTTTTATGAAAGTAGTTCAACTTTCAACCAATGAGTTGAATTTTTGAACTAAAAATATAAATTTTTAATCAAAAATATAATGGTTTATATTTAAAAAAAAAAATTATTTTAAAAAGAAAACAATCTAATTTTACCAACGATTGAGTCAATTGAATTTAATTGAATTTCATTCAAATTCCATTCAGTGCAAAGGTAAACATATCAGAAAAAACTGCAACTTTTAGCACTAATCTAAGATAAGAAAGCCATAAACAATAGTCATTTGTTCAAACAATTATTTTTGTTGAATTAGATTGAATAGAAACTCACTTCAAGTGAGATGATAATAAATTGTTCAAACAATTATTTTTGCTAAATCAAATTAAATAACCACTTAATTTGAGTGAGAAGTGGACAAAAAGTTGAAAATTTCAGAAAAAATCTAATTTTTGCAGCATTATTCTAAGAGAATATTGTTATAATCGATGACAAATTGTTTAATAATTATTTTTGTTAACTGTAATTGATCATTACCTCGCTGTAACTGAAAGGTTGAAAATAAGTTGAAAAATTCAGAAAAAACCTTGACTTCTTAACCCTTTTCTAAGAGAAAGTTGCTAAAAACAATAATACATTGTTTAAACAATTTAAATAAACCTCTAATTATCAATATTAGGTAGTATTTCATGTATTCAAAACAATCTGCGTTAAAAAACCGCAAAAAATGATAATTAGCGTCAAAACCTCGAAAAACCCATTTTTTCACTTAAGAGGGTTTTTTGGGACCCTATAAAACAGACTTATGGGGGTGATATTTGAAAAGTAATATTTTATTCGCGTTCTATGACTAAGTTTCGGGAGAAATGGTAAATTTCGAACTCGATTCACCTAATATTGAGAATTCTGAATGAAATTTACAAAAACGTCTTTTTTTCTTAGGGGAAATACGTGTTAATTTTCATGGGGCTTGCGCCACCCCTAAGTATAATTTTTTATCAGAACAAAAAAAAAATCCTTTTATTTCTTTGTGGATTCGATCAAATTTCCGGGCGTTCACATGAAAATTCCAAAAAAAATTTTGGACCACCCTTGTGCCCGATGGTGATTTTGCAATCAAGGTAAACGTCCCAGTAATTGTGACGCCATATATCTTGCTTTTTATCTGATTTGAACCAATCAAATGTTACTCCAAATATATTTGTTTGATAATATATTTAAATTTTATCTAAGTTGGAAGATTATTGGGACCATCCTGATTTTAGCAGTGCATTTACCTTAAGCGCTTCACATTGTTTAATTATTGGATCAAAGGGGATGAAAAGTATATTTGAAAATGTGGTTAATTATACATCATTATTATACACCAGTTAGAGATCTTGAAATGACGATATATCTTACTATCCTAGAAAATTATCAAGTGCTAAGTATATTTGCCTCGAAGACGCTGAACCATTATGCAAATTATATAATATGCATACCAGAAAATCCTTTTTGGGGAGTTTTGAAATATCTATTTTGCATCCGATCAAACATGGATACAAGACCAAACTTAAAAAGAAATTTTGAAATTCAATGCCCACACTCCAAAACATGTGAATGGAAAATACATATCCATTCTGTAACTTCTTCCCATGATTGTTTTGAAAAAATAACACTTTGATTGTAAACTTACACTGATTTCTCCAGGAATTTTCCTACTGCTGTATTGCTGTGGTCTTCCGGTATTTTCATGTAATGTTACATCGTTCCTTGTGTAGAAGTTTCAACTTTTTTACAAATTTTTAGCAAAGAACATCACATGAAGAATCACATGAAACTTTGCACAGTGCACGAATCGCGATTCAGTAGTAACATCCGTTTAGGTCAGCCCATTTTATATGCAATCCAGACACAGTAAGACGGATCTGAAAAAATTACTTTTCTATAGAATCCGATCATTCTAAACAAAAGTAAACTTTAAAAAGTACATTAACCTTTCGTCAAGAGTAAATGTGAATGAAACTCATTGATCATTTACTAAGTTGGGGCGTGAAAATGTTTTCCAAGGATTTTCTATAGATTTCTTGATGAGTTTATCATCCTTGGTTGGCTATCATCATAAATATTTGAATAAGAATTCAAACGATAATAATATTGACAGATCTGTTCCATTCTTGTTTATTGAAATAGATCATCATCGTTCTATTAAATGAGAGTGTAAGTGCTAAATGCAACACGACATATATGATGAATTCCTTTTTCAGCGGCTAACGTAAGGGTGTCTGTCTTTGTTATATCATCATAAATCAAGCTTGTATGTCCAAAATACGTAGAACTACACTTATTGTGGTCCCTGCCAAACCTAACTTTTTACCCTGCTTAATTTTCGTCAATTATTGGACCCTTGATAGGCCGAATGATTGATTATTTTGGTATGCAAGTGGCAATATTGACGGCCACATTAAACCTTGGGAAAGCAAGACAAGGGACAAAGCAAATTGAGTGAACTGAGATTGAGCTGTTTTGGATGTTTAGAGTACCTTTTCTTCTGAATTTTTTCCGGAATGCAGGAAATAATTTCGTCAACCTTGTTTCTTACCACAATTTTTTTTATTACAAATCATTTATTCAACAAAAGAAAATGTGAAAATTTAAATTTTGTTGTCTTGATTGAATAAAGGTTTCACTTATTTCCTTTTTTAAAAATTAATTTGAAACACTAAAAAAACGTAGGCAAGAAACAATTTCAATAGGAGTTATATTTTCTCAGAAATACTATTGTGAATTTCGAATGAAATTTTATTGATGCATCCAAAGCAATTTTTAATGAAATGAATATCTTTAATAAAAAAGAGTTCTAATAATCATATCAGACTTCATCCAGGCCAAAATGAAAAACTATTATCCCAAACTTTGTCTAAGATCTAGATAATTTGAAAAAATTTCATTTTTGTTTGTGAAAGGAAGCATCACATTGAATTGAACGCTTTTGTAACAATCTGAGTAAAAATTTCCAAAGAATCCATGTACTTTATATTGATGGATTTCTAAAACAATTTTCTTTTGCCCATAACCTATTCGTAGTTAAAGATCGTTCATTTCTCACTAGCGATTAGTTCAATAGTAACTAAATGAATGTGGCTGTCTCTTCGATTATAATTCATCATTTTTCATTAATTTAGATTTAGGGAGCTGGGTAGTAAATTTTTTTTTTAATTTTGCATTAAACCTTGAGGATAATATCATGCTCAAGACAGTTATCACTTCTTTTACTGGTTGAACCTCTATATAGTACATTCGTCGTGATTAAGATCTTCAGGGTAGTATACGATTTCTCTAGGGCTCAAAAGTCATTCCTCGTTTAATATCTGATGATACACGGACACGACATCCGTCCAATGTCATCAGTATTCACAGTTAGTTATATCCCTCGAGGCTTACCATTGTGTACAATCTTCATTTTCTGATTCCAGATTCATAATGTCTTATCAACCAACTTATCCGAAACACAACACCAGCATATCACTCACAATCAGACCTTAAAAGAAAATATTATGTCTTTTACTCTTCTCAAAAAGGAACTTGCTGAACAACACAACAAGACGTATCCTTCATTTCATGAATTTTTTTGGATAAAAACAAAATACCAGAGTTGTGGCATTTTCAAAATTCAAGAATATAAAAGAAAAAATTCGAAAATTCCTATTTTAAACGCACAAAAAATAATTTAAAAAATTTGTGAACGCGATAACTTTCAAAAGAATGATCATATTCGATCGTGCTATAGCACCCATTTTGAGGGACTGAAAAGACAAGTCGAGTTCGTTCACCAGCTATTTCAAAACAAAAACAAAAAAGGGGGGGAGCACTTTGAATATTTCTTTGGACTTTTTTTTCAAGACTCAAAAATTGTGAGTACGATTTATCGTAGCACGTAAAAGGTGAAACAATATATCCTTATCATTTACTTTCGATGAAAACAAAATTGTCAGAGTTATTGTATTTTCAAAATTCAAAAATATAAAAGAAAATGAGGATTTCTAGCCAAATAACGCAAGACTGAAAACAAATTCAGAAAGAAAAATGTTTCTTCTTGGGAGCCCGACAAGATCGTTAAAACAACTTTTTCAATTTTCTCAAAAATTCGAAAATTCCAATTTCGAACGCACGAAAAATAATAAAAAAAATTTGTGAACACGATAACTTTCAAAAGAATGATCATATTCGATCGTGCTATAGCACCCATTTTGAGGGACTGAAAAGACAAGTCGAGTTCGTTCACCAGCTATTTCAAAACAAAAACAAAAAAGGGGGGGAGCACTTTGAATATTTCTTTGGACTTTTTTTTCAAGACTCAAAAATTGTGAGTACGATTTATCGTAGCACGTAAAAGGTGAAACAATTTATCCTTATGATTTTTTTGATTAAAACAAAATTGTCAGAGTTGCGGCATTTTCAGAAATCGAAAATATAATCGAAAATGAGAATTTTAGCCAAACAACGCAAGATATGAAAAAAAAGTTTGTAGGAAAAGAATGTTCCTTTTTGGGCGCACTCCAGGATGATATTTACAACTTTTCAAGTTTTCTAAAAAAATCGCAAATTAAAATTTTGGTCGCACAAAAAATAATGAATAATAGAAAGATTCATTTTTTGGTCAAACTTTGCAAGATACGGGAAAATATAAATTAACCAAACTTGAGCACCAAAAAAAGATCTACAAATTTGGTAAAGTTATTTTTTTGATAGAATAAGAAGTTTTTGAATGAAAATTGAGAATCTGAAATTGGAGAAACAATATCAAATCTCTTATTAACGTCGAAAAACTTTGAGTTGAAATATGACACCCCTGGTAATTTAATAAAAAAACCAAGAATCCAACGACTGAATTTGGACAAACACCTTCGAATACATCTATTATAGATAAACAACGAAGAAAAAAAGAGAGGAACGATAAGAGAGAAAGCAACCTCCGAATTCCCTTCCTCCTGTTTTTTTCATCTTTCATCTTTTACATTCTCATTCTGAATGAGAAGGTATTGGTTTTTTTTTGAAAATTGACTTCCGCAGATTTGATGAAATCTCCACGTTTTGAGACCCCCTCAGTCAGAAAAAATGGTTTTTAAGAAGGTGTCTGTGTACCCGGTAACTTTCGGAAGAATGATCTTTATTGGATTGTGATTTCGCACAATTTTTCAAAGACGCTGAAGAAAGAACGAGTTCGTTAACCAGCCATTTTTGACCAATGGTTCCGGTTTTATCCATCGAAATAGCTTTTTGAAAAATCAAAAATACACATTTCTGCTCAAAATATGCAAGATAGCCTACAAAAGAATGTTAAGAACCAAACTTATTAATTTTATAAAGATCTAAAAATTTGTAATAGACCACTTTTTTCGTAAGATGCATAGTTTTTGTTTAAATTGTAATAAATGGTATCAAAAATGAAAAATTTCATTCTGCAGCAAAGCTATGTTAGATACGAAAAAAATGTCATCTAAAAAAATTGTTCACCTTGAAAAAATCTACCAATTTACTGTTGACTATTTAATTATTCAATAGAAAAATTGTTCATTTTAAAAAGTTTTACAAGTTTTACCTGAGACTTTCTTCAATAAGGCGTATATTTTTTGTTTTAATCGTGACAACGCTTTTCAAACAGTGAAAAATTCAATTTGCTACAAAACTATGCGAGATGTAAATATCAGTGGCAAGTATTGTAAGGACAGTGTTATCCTTAAGGCCAGTAGAGCCTTAAGTAAGAGGTTTTCAGCAGTTTTGCAATATTTGCAACTCTGTGTATGCATTACACTGTAAACTTAATCAAGCACGTATGAAGCC